>JAJOOO010014505.1:0-11430 GCA_029582685.1 Solanum piurae | reverse complement strand
CCCTCAACGCAATACCCCACGAGTCCAACCACATTGACATGATGAATCCTTCCGATGGTAGCTACTTCGTTCATGAAATCTTGCCCACCGGCTTTAGGCTTGCTCAACATCTTCACTGCTACATCCCATCTACTTTGAAGCTTTCCTTTGTACACAGTTCCGTAACCCCCCTCGCCTAATTTCTGTTTGAATCCTCTAGTCATTCTCTTTATGTTGGAGTAATTATATCTTATAGGCATGAAATTGTTTTGTGTTTGCAAAAAGACTTCAATCGTATCGTACATTGACAAATGCCTCCTTTTGAATTTGTACACCAGAAATGCAATTACCAACGGAAGGCCTATTACAAATTTTGCTCCCGAATACACTGCACGTTTGAGAATACATAGAAAGTAACTTCTCCTTAGGCCAACAAAACATAGAAATGATAAGGAGATAGAAGGCTATGTTTTCAGAAATATTGCTATTAACAACTTTCTATACTTAACACTATAAGGTACACAATCTTTACTTATATCATCATGAAGTATAAAGGATTCGAAGAAATTAGTTTTCACAAATGCAGATTTCTATTAACATCTTTACTTATAATTTTGTATTTCGAATTTTTGTGTCGTGCTCACTTTTATGGCAGTGAGGCCATTTAAACAAATGATCAATGGAATGATAAGTTTTGTCCAGCCAAATAACATACAGCTTAAATGAAGGGATATATAAGTAATAAGAGCTTACTCACGAAAAGCTGAGCTAGCGTCAGACTGTTCCCTGGTTTGATTAAAGTGCAAAATATTTAGAATGAGAGAACAATGGAGAATTAAAAGCATATGTAGAGAAAAGTTTGAGTACTCACAGAGAATCATTAAAGCAACACCTACAAAGACATGAAGAAATCAAATTGTCGTGAGTGAATCCATTGTTTTCCTAATAAAGGAGAAAATCATATATAGTTGAAGTCGTTACTTATCCTTTCTTCAAAACCCCAATACGGATAAGAGAGCTCAAAGCCATAAAGGATTGCTTGATGAAAATCAGAAAGGGAAATGTTGTTCTCTGCATCTTTAATATTAGGCCATGAGGTTAAGCCTATAAACTCCGCTCTGCATCCATCACTCACTTCAGAGACATTCATTTCTCCAATCTTTAAATAAGTATATCTGCTTAATTTGCAGCCACTAATTTCCACAAATGTCGAAGAATTATTAACAGCAAACGGACAGTTGAACATGAACATAGGCTCAGCTATTGTTTTATAATATCCATTAGTATACGTATGTGATTCAAAGATTCTATTGTATTGGTAGAGATTAAGCTGAGGTCTTAAAGAGCATAGATCATCTTGTTCTTGTGTTTGTAAAGTCGGATGTACCAGGTGAATTGTCCGATTAGCATAGTCGATGCCTTGAACGTGCAACTTCTTGGAGGATAACCATATAACTGTTTGGTTACCTTCACAAGCTAATTCATATCCTGAAAAACGACAATGTTTTGGATCGGTGTTTAAATGAAAAGGGTATTTTATGTTACGGATATCACCACAAGCAGAATCAGGACAGTTGATCTTCCGAGCATTGGATGTTTGCAGAAAGATGATTTGAAGGATTAACGTAAAGTATTTAAGCTGAGAGTTTCCTTTAGACATTGTGTATTACTCAGTTCAGCTGAGACTTCACAATTATTGTTGTTATAATATATAAGAATAAAAATGCAAATAAACCATCTAGCAAGTTGAAACTTTGTGGACTTTTCATTTGCAATGGAAGACTTGTGTTTGGTCCTTGATGGGAAAGTTGCAAGTTGATGAAGGGCCCTCATGAGGAAGACTTTGACGGTTTACCAATTTATTAGTGAGGGAGATGGAAATGTCATGTTTCCCCCATATGCCAAACACACCTTTTGCTCAAACTGTGTATTTGTGTTGAATGGTTGTGACTTTATATATTTATTTATAGGCATAATACATAAATATGTCTTTTAACTTGACCTCATTTTATATTTATGTCCTCCAACTTAGGGTGTGCACGAGTATACAGTTGAACTTGTGTGAAGTTGAATAAATAGACGCATGCATCCTACACGACAATTTGGGTCCTATGTGTATTATGTCACGTAGGATTCATGTGTCTATTTGTTCTAGTTTATAAAAGTTTAAGTGTTTACTTGTGCAAATTCAAAGTTAGAGGGCATAAATGTAAATTGAATCAAGTTAAAGGGCATGTTTATGGTTTTTTCTTTTGGGCATAACACATAAATAGGACCTTTAACTTGACTTCAAATTTTAATTTTGACCTTAAACTTTCAAAGTGCACTAACTATCCAACTCTTAAATAAAAAAACACACGAATCCCACTTGGCAAAACACGTTATATACACTCAATCTACGTGCGTCAGGAGTAAATTTCGAGGCCTACAACAGTAAAAAAAAATATGTTGAAATGACAATTATACCCTTAATGAATCCCTTTTATATATATTTGTATATTTTCTAATCAAAATCCCATTTTTTCCTCTTCTTTCAAATCAAGTTTTATTTTCTCTCTTTAGCACGATTTTTGCACGTTTTTAGTGCAAATGACTTCTAATTTTTTTTGTTGTCATTGTGGGAAAAGAGCTATAATTGAAGATTTCTTAGTCCACAAACAATACAGGTCGTTGGTCTGCAAACAACGGAATAGTTTCTATCAAAAATTAACTTTCAAAAGGGCAAAATTAAAAATATCTGAACTAAATTGAGGAAGATGAACAGATAAACATTAGACTATATGAACTTTGAACAATTTTTCTCTTGATTCATGATTTTGGTTGTAAATCCCCAGCTAGGGGTTTGCGATTTTGAGAGAGAAATAGGGTAAAATGGAATAGTTTCACCCTTGTATTAATTTGAATATTAATTTAATTTTTTTAATTCTAATATCTACGTGTAAATTTTTTAATTAGTCGGCAGCCATTGAGGGACTCATTAATCTACGTTGGAGCGTCTGCATTTCACGTGTTTGGGCTGCAATATTCAAGTGTTTTTTTTTATTTAAGAGTTGGATAGTTAAAGTGCCTCTTTATGCACTTTGAAAGTTTAAGGTCAAAATTAAAATTTGAAGCCAAGTTAAGAGTCTTATTTATGTGCTATGCCTAATTGATATTACAGAAGAAAACATATGGTTAGTAGTTAGTGATTTCCTACAAAGTCCTAAGTTATAATATCGAACCAAAAGTTTAAATCGGTGACAATAAAAAATTCATACTCATAAAGTACAAAATAAAAAAGGCAAAAGTAGTCATTACCCCCTGAACTTGAAGTTTTTTATTCGGTGTACACCTAAACTATATTCTATTTTAATTACCTCCGAACTTGTATCGCGTACACTTTTATTGTCCCCCTGCTCCTATTGTGACTACACACGCGCGACATCAGGCAAAAGTTGTAATGACCCAGAAGGTTATTTTCGGAAATTTTGAATATTCGTTTGACTAGAGTTAATTAATTGATAGTTAATTATTAAATACCTAATTTTAATTAATACTGAATGGGTTAAGTTTATAGTTTGGTTAATACTATAGAGCACTTAACCCATATAGGAAAATAAATTATCAGGGTTGAGAATTTTTTTGTTCATAATTTAAGAAAAGAAAAGGTGTCAGACTTACCTGGGTAAAGCTGCTGCCGACGGGAGAATACTTCATGTCCAGGTAATATGTAACCATGCCAAATATATGCAATTGTGTGTATGGAATGGAGTATATTATTGTTATTATTATAATGGTGAACAACTTAGTCTTTTACAGTGCATTAATGACTGCAAACTATGATTTGAATTGGAAAATCAAGGTCACGGGCTAATGAGAAAATAATGTTTGACTGATTATTGGCTACATATAGTTGAAATTGAGTTCTGTCGTGTGGAAGTGACAGGGGAGGAGTTGGGTTCCTTTAATATTTAAAACAATCTCTTCAGATACTCTTAATGCGCAAAACTATAAAAAAAGTTCAATGAATTGTATTCATAAATTATCTTAAATGCTAAGTAATAGCTACAATAAACATTGTTGCAAAATTTTTGATTTCCTTCCATCATAATTAGCATAAATTAATGATGAATTTTCTATTTGATAAATTAAATTTATCTTATATAAATAGACATTTAGCATATAACTAATTCTCATTATTTGGATGAAATAATATAATATATTGTAGGTGTAAACTTACCAGGTATGTAACAAAAATTCAGCCTTTCATGTTTAAATATGAGTCATTTAGTTATTATTTTTAAAATAAATTATTGTGTTTTTTATGTTGAGCTTCTCACATGAATGAAAGAATAAGATAATTTTGTTTGGAATGCTACGAATATTGTCGTCATATATAATTTCTGAAGATTTTGGTATCTCAGTAATACTCAATAGTGTAGCAATATTTATCGTCTTCTTATTTAGCTATCTCTAGGAGGTAAGCATAGAAAAGTTGGTTCAATTAATTTCTTAAATTGTATTTGTGTTATATATAACTTTTCTTGATTTTTTTCTACTCATCGTTACATTTTAAAGTACAGTTGTGTAGGAATCTTACAGATATCACTATGTACATATTTCAAAATGATCATGAATGTCGAAGCTTTATGGCTTTGTTTTCTTTGATAATATCTCTAATTTGTTGATAATGATCATTTCTTAGAAATGATCTTGCCTCTATAATTTGCCTTTTGACTTCTTTATGTTGGATACCTTTAAAAGAGGGATTAATTCAATAATATTTAATTTATGATATGCAAATAAGTCATAAAGGAACGAAAAGAATCAACTATTGATTTTGGATCTCTAATACATAATTATAAGTCCTATTAGTCTAAGAACATTCTATCTTCACAAATTTTAACCTCGTCTTCTATCCAATCCAAGATCAAAAGGCATGCGACAACTATCACCTCCTTTATAATTGTTCAATAATTTAGTCATATGACATTATTTTATTTTATTCCAACTACAGAATAATTAAGTCGTCACAATTGATGGATAATAAGGTTGTCAAAAAACTGACTTATAATTTAATTGTTCTTGCGAAGGATTAGTATTGATCACACGTGCAACGCACGTATCAAGAACTAATAGGAAAAAATAAGAAACAAAATATAAAATTAATGCACAATCTTATGAGCTCCTTTTTATATCCACTTCCACAAGACGATCATCCTTCTATCTTATTAATTTTAGTCAAACTAAAACATGAATACAATAAGAGAAAATACATTAAAAAAAACCTTGAACTTGTCTGCTAAACTTACTTTAGTACTTTAACTTTACAAATAATGATTTACCCCCCTAATGTCATTTCAAGTGAATTAAAATCCACCCAAAAAGCTGATGCAGCAAAAAAAAAAAAAAGACGAGTGAAAACGTAAAAAATAATAAAAAAATAATAAATATGCCTCTTTTTTTCTTTTCAACAAATAAGGTTTCATCTTCCTCACACCCCACCACCTTTATCCACCACAACCCCACCCTTTCGTTCTTCGAAACCCCCCACCCGCACCCCTCTTTCCCTTATTTCGAACCCTGCCACCACCCACACTTGCCTCACCCCTTTCTTCTTCTTCTTCGATCTTCCGTCCCTGCCACCTTCTTTCTTCTTTTTCGAAACACCCCCACCCATTCCTTCATTTCAAATTATTCTTGCTTATTCTTAAAAGTGATGAATAAGAAAAAAAAATGAAAAAGTCAGCAACTTATTGTTGCTTCAAGATCTTACTTATGGAAGGGTTTGTTGATTGTGATGAACTTGAAGCTTTTTTTAATAAAAAATTTATAATTTCTTCATCTCAAATTAGTTTTTTAAAATTTGTATTATTTATTTATTTTGATAATGTTCTTTAAAAATTGAATGTTTTCTAGTCTTGGATCCATAGAGTTTGATTTTATTTTTGAGATTTTATTTTTATAATCTTGGATTAATTCTAAAAAAAAATAATCTATCTTTTACCTTTCTAAAATTGTATAAATAAAAAGAAACAAAAAAGAATAAAAAAAATTCAATGATGTGGCAATGAAATGGCGCGTGTGTAATACACTTGCCATTGTGAGACTGGTATTGTAGTGTTAGGGTTGAAAAAAAAATCACTTCAAAGATGTTAAGGGGGTATTTAAACGCCCGTATAGTTTAAGTGCTAAAGTAAGTTGTGATGTCAAGTTCAAGGGTTTTTTTATGTGTTTTCTCATATAATAACAATATAATGTGTATTTTTCGATAAGCTTTCGATGACATACCAAAATAGTATAGTGGACAACTATTGTTGGATGGAAGAAGTAAAATTTTAAGAAACTACTCCCTCCGTCCAACAATAATTGTTCATTATACTATTTTGGGATATCCAACAGTACTTGTCCACTTATGAAATCAATGGATAATTTTACACTTAGTTCCTAATTTACCTTTATCATTAATTATAGTCATTTTCCTATTCATTTTTCAAGACATTATATTTATTATATTTAAAATATAATATAGTAAAATTATTCTTTTATTTATAGTTTTTATCGGACGGTGGGAGTAATGTGATCATCTATAGAAAGTCATTGGTTTTTGTATTTTTCACATACATTGTTGTCATCACGTTTTGGGGAATTGAGTAATGTGTATTTTTCGATGAGCTTTTAATGTAAAGTTTTAACGTATTTGTGTAAATGATTCCCTTTTGTCCTCATCTCTCTTATGTTTTTAATAGTAAAGAAAAAAATTTCAAATATGCCATCGAACTTTAAGGAAAAAAAGGCTCATTTGTGTCACTGATTAAAAGTTTGACTCATCTATGTCCTTTTTGTTTGCGAAAAAAACTCATCTATGTCATTATTTGTTAACTGAAAACAGTTTCGATGTTGCAAATTTATTCCGTATACGTGGTTTGTTATGATTCGTTTACGTCATTAATTAAATCATAATTTAAAAAGGAAATGACTCACATATGTCATCGAACTTTGAGAAAAAGGCTCATCTATGTCATTTTAGTTAACAAATAATGATATGGATGAGCATTCTCTCAAACGAAAATGACATAAATGAGACAAACTTTTAACGAATGTCATAGATGAGCATTTTCTCGAAATTTTATATATTTGAGTCTTTTCTCTTTAATAAATAAGCAAGCCAACTCCATAGAGAAACCATCTCTCATTTCTCACCCTATTTTCGTTTCAAGATTTTGATCATGGCTAAACAAGTTACAGAGCCTCTTGGTACTTTGAGGGTACTGATGTTCCCATTTTTGGCTTATGGACACATCTCTCCATTTCTAAACATAGCTAAGAAACTCGCGGATAGGGAATTCTTGATTTACCTCTGTTCTACGCCCATAAATCTCAAATATGCCAGCAAGAAAATCCTTGAAAAGTATGCTGATTCGATTCAGCTTGTCGAACTTCACTTACCAGAATTACCCGAACTTCCTCCTCATTACCATACGACCAATGATCTCCCACCCCATCTCCATAACACCTTTCAAAAAGCCCTGAAAATGTCCAAACCAAACTTCTCAAAAATCTTGCAAAATCTGAAACCTGATTTGGTGATTTATGACATATTGCAGCAATGGGCTGAACGTGTCGCGAATGAACAGAACACTCCAGCAGTTAAGCTCCTAACTTCGGGTGCAACTGTGTTTTCGTATTTTACCATATCACTGAATAAACCAGGGGATGTATTCCCATTCCCTGAAATTTATCTCAGGAAAAGTGAACAAGTAAAAATGAATGAAATAGACAGCACATGATGGGGATCGTCAAGCTGATGGAAATAGACAAATCATGTTGATGAGTACCTCTAGAATTATAGAGGCCAAATACATAGATTATTGCACTGATTTCTTCAATTTGAAGGTTATTCCAGTTGGTCCACCAGTCCAAGATTCGATCACTAATGACGTGGACGATATGGAGGTCATAGATATGGAAGAAGTAGCTTTCGCGTTGGAGTTGAGTAATGTTAATTTCATATGGGTTGCAAGATTTCCGAAATGGGAAGAGCAAAATCTTGAAGATGCAATGCCAAAAGGTTTTCTTGAAAGAATTGGAGAAAGGGGAAGAGTTTTGGACAAATTTGCACCACAACCAAGAATTCTAAATCATACGAGTACCGGAGGATTTATAAGTCATTGTGGTTGGAATTCAGTAATGGAAAGTACAGATTTCGGGGTTCCTATAATTGCCATGCCTATGCATCTTGAACAACCAATGAATGCTAGGTTGATTGTAGAATTGGGAGTCGCAGTGGAGATTGTAAGAGATGATGATGGCAAAATTCACAAAGGAGAAATCGCGGAAATTCTTGAAGGTGTCATAGCAGGGGAAACAGGGGAAGAATTGAGGGCTAAAGTGAGAGATATCAGCAAGAATTTGAAATCAGTAAGAGATGAAGAGATGGATGTTGCTGCCCAGGAGCTAATTCAACTTTGTAGGAACCGTAATAAGTGCAAATAATGTGGTATGTTGTGGTTCAATTAACAAAATAATATTGTATGTGAGGTGCTTTTGTTTGTCTTCAAAATCTATTGAGCTAAATTATCACTATCTACGTATTAAAAGTTAAAACACACCTCAAAGTTAATTAGGTCAACTATTTGTTGTTCTTAATCATCTAGTCAACTAGGTATGTTTTAACATATATTTGGTGATAATTCAGAAAGGAAAATAAAACAACCGATAATAGTTCAGATAGGATAAGAGAGCATGTAATAGTTAGAATGTGAAACTCCCAAAGAAAATGATAGTTCAGATATATGTTTGACCATTATTTCTTTAGCTTTCGATATGAATTCTCAAGTCTATATCATTTTTCTCTTGTAGTGGTTAATTTATGTCCAACCTGAATAAGTTATCCTTTTCTTTCCCTCTATTACCAAAGTTATAGAATAAACTAATTTGCTTTTAGAGAATTCATTTTGGTACTTATACTAAGATTTATTTATTTATGACATTTTTGTAAAATACTAAATTTTGTTGATTAAATTTGATAATAAATATTTTTTTTGTCTCAATCAAATATATACAACTTTGTTAGTGAATACTAGGGGTGGCAATTTCAGCCCATATTAATAAAATGGGTCCATTTTGCCCATATAAAATGACTTGGATCGCTCATATTTTAATTGGTTAAATATGAGCTTCAAGATATTTTAAGAGTCTCTACAAATCTGGTCAAAATGGGTAAATATGTGTATCCATATTGACCCATAATAGATCACTTAGTTTTCACTTCCACTCAAAATTCTTAATTGTGCTAAAAAAAAAAAATTGAATATTAATTTTCAAACTTAATTGAAAAAACAATTTTTTTTTGTTTTAACAAAAAAAAATTAGGGATAGGTTGGTGGAAGGTGTGGGGTGGGGCTGCCCGGGGGAGGGGGTAAATTTTTTGTTTGAAAAAAAAATAATTTAGGGGTCGGTTGGTGGAAGGTGGGGGAGGGGGTAAATTTTTATTTTTTTTGAAAAAACAGATTTTTGTTTTTGGAAAACAAAAAAAGGGGTAGGTTGGTGGAAAGTGGAGGGGTGGGGTGGGGTGGGGGTCCCCGAGGTAGGGGGTAATTTTTTTTTTGAAAAACAGATTTTTTTAAATGGGTTAGAACCATTTTACCCAAACCATATTTGACCAAATCCATATTTACCCATATTCTATTTGGATGGATTGTAATCCAAACCATTTTTGCTCAATTCATATTCAATTCATCCAAATCCGATCTAATCCAACCATTTGCCATCCCTACTAAATATGAACCGATAGATAACAATGTGAAATTATAAAATTGGTTATGCAAGCAAATGTATATCTATTAGATGAATAGGGACCAGTGAATATGAACCTCGATTTAAACAAATTTATACATATTTGTTAGGTGAATACGAACTAATGGATATCAATTTTGACTTAAAGAAAGGCATACAAATTTATTAGATGAATATTGGCCAATGTATACCAATGTAGTATTAGAAAGATACTATTACAAACAAATGTATATCAATTTATTACTTCCTCCATTCCATATTAATTAAATTTTTGAGGTGTTTCACACTCTCTAAGAAAAGTAGATCAAGACATAAATTGAACATATTTTTCCATTTTTACCCTTATTAATTATTGTCAAATTTATGATTAAAATAGCTAAATATTAATTAATCACTAATTCCAATACTAACTAATGAAGGGTAAAATTGGAAGAACACTCTAAATATAATCTTGAAAACTGAATAATTAAGTTAATTTGAAAAATGAAAAATGTCTCAACAATCAATTAATATGGAATGGAGGGAGTAATGAATACATATGCACGACTCCAATACAAATCTATTTGATAAATATTGATTAGTGAATACCAAGGCAAACAAATGTATACAAATTTGTTAAGTGAATATGTATTGAGTTTTTCATCATAGATTCTAGCAAATGCCAAATCTATGTCAAGTCAAAATAGTCTTAATTCTTTTGCTACTTTTAAGGAGAGATATAATTCTTTATTAAATATCTTTTCCTATTTAAAAAATATATAATTTTGAAGAAAAATGTGAGTAAGTAAGAATTTCCTCACTTTGACTTAGTTGTCAATTCTTTAGACTTTCATTTGCCAAATAATTATTTGGCAAAAACATATTAATTTTCAATCTAATTATGTCAATTCTATCTCTTATAAATAAGGCATCCAATGCAACCAAAGAGCCCACCTCTCATTTAGAATCACAAATTTAGTGTCTTTTCAATATTTTGATCATGGCTACTTTGAGGGTACTCATGTTTCCATGGTTGGCTTATGGACACATTTCTCCATTTCTAAACGTAGCCAAGAAACTCGCGGACAGGGGATTCTTGATTTACCTCTGTTCTACGCCGATTAATCTCAAATCCATCGTCAACAAAATCCCTGAAAAGTATGCTGATTCGATTCACCTTATCAAACTTCACTTACCAGAATTACCCGAACTTCCTCCTCATTACCATACGACTAATGGTCTCCCGCCCCATCTCAATAACACCCTTCATAAGGCCCTGGAAATGTCCAAACCAAACTTCTCGAAAATCTTGCAAAATCTGAAACCTGATTTAGTGATTTATGACATGTTGCAGCAATGGGCTGAACACGTCGGGAATGAACACAACATTCCAGCTGTCAAGCTCATAACTTTTGGTGCAGCCGTGTTTTCCTATCTTTTTTACTTAGTGAAGAAACCAGAGGCTGTATTCCCATTCCCTGCTATTAATCTCAGCAAAATTGAACAAGAAAAAATGTATGCTAAAGATTTCGAGGATCGTTTAGTGGATGGAAATATTCAAATCATATTGATGTGTACGTCTAGAACTATAGAGGCCAAATACATAGATCATTGCACTGAATTGATCAATTGGAAGGTTGTTCCTGTTGGTCCACCAGTTCAAGATCCAATCACTAACAACGCGGACGACAAGGA
>JAJOOO010014504.1:0-30874 GCA_029582685.1 Solanum piurae | reverse complement strand
TAACAAACCTCCACACTCTGGCAGCTCCGAAGGAAAGGGCTAGCCAACCGTATAGAAGTCAATCCTGCTGCTGAGGAGGTCTACTCGGATGTCTGTTGGGACCTGCATGGATGAATGCAACGCCCTCAGGCAATGGGGCGTCAGTACAAAATAATGTACAGAGTATGCAAGGTTGTAGACTAAATGAGCAAGTATCATAATATACCAAAAGCAATCAGGTTAGAAAATCAAATTTAGATAAGCATTCCAACCCACTACTGAATCTAATAAAACACAATAATGATCAAACATCAACCTAACCAAGCCCCCATAAGCCCGGTAGGTACAAACAACATACAACCTACTTAGGCCCCCATAAGCCCAGAAGGTGCCAAATCAATCTACATAACCTTATCGGTAGCCCCTTGTCTTTGTAAGAAGTCACGTAGCCCTTTTTGGCAACGATATAGCCCCGTAGGCAGCACATAGCCCTCTTAGGTAACATCATAGCTCTCTGGGCTGTACATAGCCCTCTTTTGCATCAACATAGACCTGTAGGCAACACATAGCCCTCTTTGGCGTCAAAATAGCCCCGTAGGCAACACATATCCCTCTTTGGAAATAACATAGTCCTATTAGACAACATCATAGCCCCCATAGGCAGTTCATTGCTCTACAACTAACCACAATAACCCCAAGGGTGACAACAAATAATTGAATAGGTTAAAGGCGAGCAATTTAGCTACAAACAATATATATGATTAATCTCCAAGTCATTCCTAACTTAGGGTCGTTCTTAACAGATTATGAGTCCCTAAAATGAGGGTTTATAACCACTCAATCATCCAACCACTCACAATTACATCTACAAGATCACCAACGTAAACTACCTCTAAGGAAACATGTCAACGAAGGGAATAACCTTAACATACCTTTCCAATGAACGCTCGAAAGGTCGTAGTTCCTTCACAAAAGTTGTTCCTTATGTCCTAAGCTTCGCAAACACTATATATACACAATTGGTACGCACCTATAAACAGTTCATAATTAATCTTAAATCGGCAGATTTACCATATTGCCCCACCTTGTTGAAACGTCCGTAGAAATTCATAAAAATAATCATAGAAGAGTCCCGAGATGATTACCTTAGTTAACCAAGTTAAAACCTTGAAGAAACACCAATAACTACAATTTATATCTTCAGAAACCAGCTCCAAACGCAACTAATAAAAGGGAAAACTGATTGCCACGTGTAGGGATTACATTTCTAGGCACGGGGGCAATGTTTAATGGTAGAAATCGTCAAAAACTAACCTTCATAATGCTAAAACTCTCTCTTAAGCTTTCTCTCTGGTTTGGAACTGAAATGGAATGTTTTCATGGCTTAAAATGTTAAATAAACCGACATACCATATTTTTCACCCGACCCGGATTCTGCCCCGGCAGTCCCTAGTAAAACTCTCATAACTTTTTTTACTCTGAAGTCGGTTTAATACGGGGTTTTGTGCATTGCAAACTAGACTCGTAGGCCTTCAATTTAATGGGTAATAGGACTTCTAACTCTTTATATATTGGGAGAAAACATCCAATACATTTTACCCAAATTTCAAAGAAATCTTTAAAAAGGAACTTACGAAAACTTTCGCCAACTTTAATTTTGCCACTTGCTTAACTTCAAAACTTGAGATATAACCCTTGAACACTTAAAATATGACATACCATATCATTTTTAATTTATTACTCACCCTCTTTGTCTTTCCACGAATGTACGAATTAATTTAGACGTTTAGAAAAGTCGGGGTGTTACAGGTATACCCTTGGACCATGACACCTTCACGGAAGCTACTTCCTTGTGTATCAACTTCTTCACTTGCTAGTCTAGAATCTCTACCGGAACTTCCTCATAACAAAGACGCTCATCAACTTCAAACCCTTCTAGGGAAACTATGGATGTTGGATCTCCTACTCATTTATTAAACAAAGAGACATGGAAAATGGGATGCATGGTTGCGAGCTCATTCGACAAGTCTAACTAATAAACAACCCAACCAACATGCCTCAAAATCATATATGGGCCTACACATCAGGGAATAAGCTTCCCCTTCTTTACAAACCTCATTACACCCTTCATGGGTGAGGCTTTAAGGTAAACCCAATCGTCGACCTCAAACTCTAGATCCCTTTTTCTCACATCGACATAAGACTTTTGTCGACTTTGAGTCGTTCTCAACCCCTCTCTAATGAGTCAAACTTTTTCAATAGCCCCATGAACTAGCTACAGACCTATTAGGGAAACTTCACCCACCTCAAACAATCCTATGGAAGATCTACACCTCCTACCATATAGGGCCTCAAATGGAGCCATAACGATACCTGAGTGATAATTGTTATTGTATGCAAACTCGATCAATGGAAAATGGTCATCCCAATTTTGCTTAAAATATATCACACAAGATCTTAACATGTCTTCCAATGTTTGGATAGTACGCTCCGCTTGCCCATCGGTTTTGGGATGAAATGTCGTGCTAAGCTTAACCATAGTGTCAAGCCCCTTTTTGAATGACTTCCAAAACTGAAAAATGAACTGGGTACCACGATTATAAATAATGGACAAAGGCACTCCATGTAGCTTTACCATGTCTCTTAAATACAACTTGGCATAGTCCTCCACCTAGTAGGACACCTTGATGGGAAGGACATAAACTAATTTTTTCATCCGATCTACTATCACCCAAATAGAGTCATGGTGTTGCTGGGTGCGAGGAAAACCAACAGTAATGTTCATATTAATATCTTCCCACTTCCAAGTAGTAATGCTAATATCTTGGGATAGACCTCCTGGTCTCTGATGCTAAACATTTACTTGTTGGAAATTTGGACACTTAGACACAAATCCCAAAATATCCTTCTTCTCCATTTCACCAATAGACTTCACATAAATCACGGTACATCTTGGTGGCGCCCAGGTTATTGGAATACCGTGAACTATAGGCTTCTGCTAAAATATGTTCCCTCAAGTTATCCACATTTGGAACACATAAACAACCTTGGTATCTAAGCACCCCATCTCCCCTTTGTAAGAAATCCTCAACGGACTTCTTGAGTACCGTCTCTTTCAATTCTACCAAAATTGGATCAAGACCTTACTTGGCTTTCACATCTGCCACAAAAGATAATTCGTAACCATTGTGAACCATAACACCACCGTTAGTAGAGTCCAATAGTTGAACACCTAATCGAGCCAATCTATGAACATATCGAATCAACTCTTTATTTTCTTCTTTAATATGAGAAACACTTCCCATAGACAACCGACTAAGAGCATCCGCTACCACATTAGATTTACCTGGGTGATAAAGGACACTCATGTTGTAATCCTTCAATAACTCAAGCCACCTTCTTTGGCGAAGATTCAAATCCTTTTGATTAAAATTGTATTGCAAGCTCTTGTGATCGGTAAACACATCTACATGTACTCCATACAATTAGTGCCTCCAAATATTTAGATAAAAAATGACCGCCGCTAACTCAAGGTCATGAGTAGGATAATTCTTCTCATGGATTTTAAGTTTTCTTGAGGAATAGGCGATAACTTTCCCATTTTGCATAAGTACACACCCTATCCCAATTCTTGAAGCATAACAGTAAACCACAAAACCATCCGTTCCTTCCGGTAAGGTCAACAACGGAGCAGAACTAAGTCTCTCTTTCAACTCTTGAAAACTCTTCTCACATGCTTCCGACCATATGAACTTATCCTTGTTTTGAGTCAAAGCCATCAAAGGAGAGGCAATTGAAGAAAAACCCTCAACAAACCTTCTATAGTAACTAGCCAAACCCAAAAAACTTCTAATATCCGAGGGATTTAGAGGTCTAGCCCAACTCTTGACCGCATCCATGTTTCTAGGATCCACCTCTATACCCATGCTTGAAACAATATGACCAAGGAAAGCTACAGACCTTAACCAAATTTCACATTTACTAAACTTTGCAAAAAGTTGTTGGTCCTTTGAAATTCGCAACACGATCCTCAAATGATCAACATATTCAACCTCACTCCTTGAGTAGATCAAAATATCACTGATGAACATTATTACAAACATGTCAGGGTCTTGTCTAAACACCCTATTCATCAAGTCCATACATTTTGTTGGAGAATTAGTCAACCCAAACTACATCACTAAGAACTCATAATGAACATACCATGTTGGAAAAGCCGTCTTTGGAATGTCATGATCTTTCACCCCCAATTGGTGATAACCCGACTAGAGATCAATCTTAGAGAAATAACTTACCCCTTGAAGTTGGTCAAACAAATCATCAATCCTTGGGAGAGGATATTTTTTCTTAATAGTCACCTTGTTCAACTTTCTATAATCAATACACATTTGAAGAGAACCATCCTTCTTTCGAAAGAACAACACTGGAGAACCCCATGGAAAGATACTCAGTCGGATGAAACCTATATCCAACAAGTCTTGTAACTATTCTTTCAACTCCTTAAGTTCTGTCGGAGCCATATGGTAAATAGGAATAGTTATAGGTTGCCTATCTGGGAGAAGGTCAATACTGAAGTCTATTTCCCGCTCGAGAGGAATACCGGGTAAGTCATCTGGGAATATTTCCAGAAACTCATTGATAATGTGGACTGACTCAAGAAAAGGGGTTTCATAATCTACATCCCTCACCCCTACTAGATGGTAAAATCAACCCTTAGAAATCATCTTTATAGCTTTAAAATAAGAGTCGAACTGACACTTAGGCGTAGAATTTCCCCCCTTCCACTCTAGGATAGGCTCATTTGGGAACAGAAACTTGACTACTTGAGTTCTACAATCAATAGAAGCATGTAACGAGTGCAGACAATCCATCCCAAGAATGACACCAAAGTCTAACATATCAAGCTTTACCAAGTCAACAAGAGTAACTCTACGGGACAAGGAAACGAGACACATTCTATAGACCATCTCAACCACCATAGAATAACCAACAGTAGAGAAAGAAAATGGTTCTAACAACACATAGAGGGGCACATCAAACCTCAAATCCACATATGGCATCACAAAAGACAAAGTAACACCGGGATCAAGTAAAGAATATTGATAAGTCCACAAATTGGACTCATTTAGGGCTATATTTTGACATAATTAGTGTCCTCAAATGCATGTTTTGTCTCAATATTTGATGAAAACACTGAAGTTTCAGGTATTTGAAGTTTGAGGGAAAGCATGGACACTACTTAGCAAAAAGGAATAAAAGTGGCTGAAAGAAAAAAGAAATGAAGGCCCGAGGATCGCCAAGTGCAGTTGGTGAGTCATCGATGAGCCTGGAGATCGCCTTTTGTTCCAGTGTGCTGACCCCTGGAGGAAAGGATCAAATTGGCAGAGAAAAGAAGCAGTCAGCATGTCGCTGAGCAGTTCCGTGAAGCAAAACTATGTCGCCCAATGATATTTTGAAGGATAGAGCAAGACGGTGATGAAATCTACCAAAGGGCAGATTGCCAAGTTGATCGGTGATCCTGACTAACGACGCCGAATGATCCTCTGCAGCACAGATTTTTGAAAACTATAAATACTGGTTCAGAATTATTATTTTAAGAGAATTGTTAGCTTTGAACGGTAATATTTTTCAGACTTAGCTTCTATTTTTGAGTTCTAAGTTGGGAAAGAGTTTTGAAGAACTTGAAGGTTCAAAGGGTTTAAACTCCAAGATTTTGGATTTGGGTCTTGTGGATTCTTCTCTCTTGACTTATTTTGATACTTAAATCTTCATACCCATTTGAATGCAAACTCATTTTGGTATAAATTTATATCTCTTTAGCATGTCTAGCTAAAACCCGTATTCTTGGGGTGTGATTTTGTGAATATGGGTTAGATTATCAGATGGGTCTTGCTTGTTGGTGGTTTATTTGTTGTTTTGGTGTGATTTCGTTTAGTAGTTGTGGTGGAACTTAATGAAATTGTAGTTGCAAATACGATTTCACCTCTATGTTTTCGGCTTGCTCGAGAGAGAGGTCGTAAATCTAAAACTACTAAATTGATGGCCGGTAGGAGTGGGTCAACATGAGGTTCAGCTCGAAAGCGTGAACCCTAGTCTCATTCCCACACACTCAGCTCGAGAGAGGGAGTGGGCTAAGGCGGAGGCTATTTTTCATGCGGCAAGTGGGTGTTCGAGAGGAACCCATTTGATTCGGGGTAAGTTGCTCGAGATAGAATTTACCCCCACTATAGTCTAGCCTAGTCACAAATATTCAATGAATTTACTACCAAAAGCATGTACCCAATGATTTAGTCTATCCTGTATTCTTGTCACATCCCAAGAATCCCGACTCCATATTAGTACTTTTTGTATTTTTGCTGTTTATTTTACTTACTTGTTACAAACCCCCATCGTTAATTGACGCTTGCGTCACCCCTTAGATTTAACATGTTTATATTCAATAATGCTTATAGCTACGACTAATTAGAACTTAATTTTATTTTTCTATTAATTTTCACCACCACTCCCTTGGGAGTCGACCCCAACACTTGGTTGGGTTATTAGTCTATTGCACGATCGTAGACACTTGTATTGGAAGTTGTGTCTTGACTACGCAAACATCAAAATGGCGCCGTTGCCGGGGAGTTGTGTTATTTGAGAATTTTTAGATTAGTAGAATTTTTGTTCTTCTTAACTGTAGTTTACTTACTTCATCTTCAGTTTTGTTTTCCGTGCTTATGTTTACAATAGGAAAGATGAACATGCATGAGGAAAAAATTAATGACAGTCAAGCTGGTCATCGAGACGGTATAGACGATGTAAATAGTGTCTATAATTCGGATCACTCGAGAGGAATGGGTGCAATTTACTTCCCTCAAACTCATGAGAATGTGATGTTTGAACTCACTACCACAACTCTTCATCTTATCCAAATGACAGGACTATATGGAGGGCTTGATCACGAAGATCTGCACGAGCACGCGAGAAACTTTATAGAGGTTTGCAGCCCTTTTTCATTCAAAGGTGTGTCACAAGAGTCAATTTGGTTGCGGTTGTTCCCATTATCTTTGAAAGGAGAAGAAAGCAAGTGGTTAACCAAGTTAAAAAAAAATACATCACATCATGGGAGGAGCTGGTCAGAGCATTCAACACAAGATTCTTTCCTCCATCAAAATTGATGAAGCTTAGAGATGAAATTCAAGGGTTCAAACAAAAATAAAGGGAACCACAACATGAAGCATGACTGAGATTCAAGAAGCTCTTACTTAAATGCCCAACTCATGGGCTACCAACCGATTTGTTGCTCCAATATTTCTACTGGAGCCTTGATTCAGTCAATGAAGGAGTGGCTGATCAGTTAGTACGAGGAGGATTAATGTTACAAACATTTGAGGTGGCTTCATTTCTTCTAGATGACATGACTAGAATAAATCAAGCGTGGTATACAAAAGATGATCATGTTTCCCCATTCCACTTTAGACTAACACAAGAGCAATTTGATAAAGAGAAAGAGAGGGATGAAAACATCAAGAAGATGTTGACTCAAATGGAAGTTCTACAGAAGCATATTGCAATTTAAAGCTTCGGAATCAAATGCAACGCTCACACTCACAAAGATGAATTTAATGAATGCTTTCACCTATAGGTTTGCCCGTATTTTCCGATCAACATTTGTTTCAGCTCACTCAAGATCAAAGAGGTCTTTCCAAGGCTAGTAATGGGGTTGCGTGCAAAGGTATGGTCATTTAGGCTCAATGAATTTCATCCTCATGAAATGTGGTACTCACAACACTTCCTTTCCTCTTCTTTCATCATTTTCTTTAGTGCTCATAAGTCATTCTATTATTCACTTTCCATGGATTGTTTGGAAACCCCATTCCTTTAGTACTTTACTCCACAAGTTTTTTTTATGGAGGGGTTCCATTTTTCTCAACACTATAGGTTAGAGGAGACTTTCTTTGCACTTCTTGACTTTCCCTTTTCTTTTCACCACACCCCCAACTTAGGCTTTAGCCTAAGTTGGCTATTCAATCAACCACAAATCAAGAGGATTATGGGTAATGGATAAAGAAAGGGTATGATTTTATCAAGTTTCTTCCAAGGAAAGGTAAGGCTTAAGGGGTGTTCAACAGAGGTTCACACACTCACAAGGTTGGTCACAAAAGAGGTACATGTCAAATTGGCCCACACTCTTCAAAGTTGCCTAAGATCATATCAAGAGATAGCCTTACTTAATCATTCGAACCAACAGGGCAAATTCTAGAATCTATCATGCATGGTTCAGAATAAGCTCATCACACTAGGAATTGACACTACAGTCAAACAAGACTCCACACTTTTGCTAGTGTGCAATGATCATCACAAGAGACTCAATTCGATACTCGCCTAGTTATAATGAAATGCAAAGAGTTCACGTATTGTCTATGCGACTTAATTTAGCCTCATTGTAGTCGTACATTCATGTTCGTTCAGTTAAAATCCCTATTCGAGTCATCGGTATTGATCAGAACTGAGACTCAAATTTTGCAAAAGAACAACCACATTCAACACATAATTTTTTTTGAAAGGGTGGTAAAAATCATTTTGCAATTTAAAACAAGGAGCCAAACGCTCAAACATCCACAAAAATGCAGTATTTACACAACATCCATGCTCATAACCCAAATATAAACAAAACACGAATATCAATTGCACACACAAAAGGTGGGCCTCACCCCACCACAAACAAAAAATGTTTGTCCTCAAATGCGAATAAAAGTATCCAAAATTAAAAATAAGTAAGACAGAGAGGGAGGTAAAGAAAAATCACGTCTGCACAGTCGCTCCATCTGTCCGGGCATCAGTGCCTGATATGTCTGCCTGGATTTTGATAATGGCCCCCGGGGCTTCTTCAGAAGATTCAGCGGCAGCTGACTTACCAAGATTGTCCAAGTCATGAGCCGCCAAAAAAGAGTGGATAGCTGTGAAGAATCCACGTCTCCACGAGGGAATTACGGGGTCTCGGGGTTTTGTTCTCTTGCTGGCACTGGGCTTCTTGCCCTCATTATCCATTTAGGGAGGATTTGTTGCCTTTGTATTTTTCCTAAAACTTTTCGCTCTTGTTTGTCGAGGTAGCATATCTCTTCCAGCAACTTTCGGTCTAGCCATTTCTGCAAAGCTTCGAGAAAAAGTTAGAACGTGTTTGATTGCAGAATTACTTCGCCGAATCAGTTGGCGAAGCGCGCAACCGCTTAGGCAATACGCCGAGTGCAGTGCATAGAGAATACAAGGGTGTAGATAAAGGGCGAACCAGAAGTCCTTCGGTGACATCATATTTCTCGCCGAGAGTTACAGAACTTAACATCACATTTAGCATTAAATTACAACCGAGATGGGGATTTTAGGCAAACCGTCAGGTGGTTCGGCTATCTCAATCCTGCTCGCCGAATGGCCAAACGTGCCTACTTTCAACCCAAATTTCCAAATTCAACTCCGCAACCCTCGAAAACAAAATTTACGGCATACATAACTCACATTAAGCTTAGACCAAATGAAAATCATGCATAACCCACAATTTTTCATCCACTTCAAAGCATCATTTTTGGGAATTAACTATTTAATATAGTACGGGCAAGATTTGTAAACCTAACAGGCAAATAAATATTCAAATCCTATAAGAGATGCCCAACACACACCAATGAAGTAATGCCACTGCATTTGAGTACAACTTCGACAAAATAATCATGGGGTTAGCGAAAACAATCTTTTTATGCCGTCCAAATGGGTATTGAGATGCTAGGAGGCAATGTAATCCAACTTGTAGCACAATTCGCAACTAAAAATACTTCAAATATGCAAGGTATATAAAACTAGAGTGCAGGTGTTATTTTGGGAAGATGGAAAAGTGAGGAAGAGGGAATGATTTTGAAACTTTTAAACCTTTGGCTTAAAAAACCATCCAGTTTTCACCCATTCGACGACATTGGTCCCGATGCCGAATCACTTGGCGTTTCGCCAAGTTGCCATATGTCTATCCGAATTTTACAGGATCTCTAGTTATTTTGGAGTCCAACGGCGGTCTCTTTCAGGATCCCCAACATGGTCGGCGATTCGCCAATAATTTTGTGCAGTCGCTGAGTTTTACAGACTCCAATGTAAATTGGTGTTGAGTCTAACGGAGGTCTGGTTTGGGGTCACCGAACCCTTCGGTAAATCACAGACTGGACCTATAGCTTGCCACTCTGCACTAGTCAATCACTTTCCACACTTCCACCTACACAATGAACACACCATTATTTTCTCAGAGCAAAATAAAGCAATAAAGGGGTTTTGGGTTTCCTCCCAAACAGCGCCTTAGTTAACGTCGTGGCTCGACACAAGTTCACCATCACATTTCATTCATGGGGTTTGCCATAGTGTCACTAGGCAATCCACCTTTTTGTCGCGGATTCAAATGCAATGAAATCTGACCCATCTGGGTTTCTAATTGCTTGACCGAGATGGAATGGGAGGTAACAGTCTGACTGAGGGTTGAAACATCTTCTTTAATCTCTTTTAAGGTATTTTTTCACCCCTCAACTTTGTTGAGAATACGAGAAAGCATATCCTCATACCTACTGCCTTCTGCATCCTTTGGCTTTTGACGCTCGTGGGGAGGCAAATACATGTCCTTCTCCCCATCCTTTCAATTAGGATTATGGTCTCTCCATTCACGATCTTTCCAGCCTTCAAATCTAGCCCAACCTTGGTTACCACCCTGCCTTGGGTAGTTTGAACGATAACCACCACCTTGGTTGGCTAGGAAGTTCACTTCCTCATTATACAAGGCTTCAAATTTTGCCTCCTCAGGATTTGCACACCCGACCCCCACAATGTTGACACGACGTGCACCAGCCCCTATGATATTTTTAGATAAAATGTCAAGTTCTGTCATGATCTTGGCCATGTTTTGGTCTCTCTCATTATCTTCTTCCATCTGCTCCTTAAATAGCTTGAATGTAAGAGGGGAGACTTGGTCTTCACAAGTGTACCATGCCCTATTGATGGTCGTCATACGATCTAAGAGTTGGGCTGCTACTGCATACGGTTGCTGCATCAGGCCTCCAAGTGAAAGTTGATCAACGACAACTTTGTTTACCGAATCCAGGCTTCGGTAAAAGTACTATAGCAAGACATTATCGGGCGGACCATGAGTCGGGCATTGTAGCACCAACTTTTTAAATCACAACCAAGTCTCATGGATTGGCTCGCCCTTCAAATGCTTAAAGTTTTAGATGCTATCCCGAAGAGTCATCATATTCGAATGAGGGAAATATCGCACATTAATGAGGTTACCAATTCCTCCCAAGTAGTGATGGATTCGCGAGGCAACTCCGCTAGCCACTTGCACACTTCTCCCATCAACGAGAAAGGGAATAGCCTTAACCGAAATGACTCCTGAGAGATGTTTTTGAAAGAGAATGGTCTGCACACGTCCACGAAATTTCAAAGATGTTCATGAGGATTCTCATGAGCCAATCCGCTGAAAAGTCCTTTAGTTGCAAGAGTTACAACATAGTGCTTGTTATGTGGATGGAGGTTAATGGATGTCCCCAATACCTCCCATGAGATAGGGGTCATTAATGTTGGGCTCTTGGACATTGTTGAGATTTTCAATGTTGTCTTGGTGGCCCACCTGGCTGCCGTTGCTGCCATTAACACTCATGCTCTCTGTTTTCAACACACACAATAGAAACAAAACTGAAAATTAAGTAAGTGAACTACAACTACGAAGAATTTTTTTTACTAAACTAATAATTTTCAAGTGACACCACTCCCCGACAGCGGCGCCATTTTAAAGTTTGCGTAATCAAGACACAACTTCCAATACAAGTGTCTACGATCATTCAATAGTATAATAACCCAACCAAGGGTTGGGGTCGAGTTCCAAGGGAGTGGTGGTGAAAATTAATATAAAAATAAAATTAAGTTCTAATTAGCCATAGCTAAAAACATTATCGAATATAAACATATTAAATAAAAGAGGGTGACGCAAGCGTCAATTAACAATAGGGAGGGGTTTGTCACAAGTGAATAAAAAATCAACAAAAATAGTGAAAATAAAGAAAGATACTAATATTGAGACGGGATTTTTGGGATGCGATTGAAATACGGGATAGTATAAATCATTGGGTACACGCTTTTGGTAGTAAATTCATTGAATATTTGTGACTAGGCTAGACTATAGTGGGGGGGAATTCTCTCCCGAGCAACTTACCCCGAATAAACCCCGTTTCTCTAGAACATCGAGTTGCTGCTTTTAAGCACAGCCTCTGCCTTATCCCACTCACTCTCTCGAGCTGAGTGTGTGGGAATGAGACTAGGGTTCACTCTCTTGAGCTGAACCTCATGTCGACCCACTCTCGCCGGCCATCAATTTAGTAGTCTTAGTTTTACGACCTCTCTGTCAAGCAAGCCGAAAACACAAAGGTAAAATCGTATTTGCAACTACAATTTCATTAAGTTCCACCAAAACTACTAAACAAAATCACATCAAAACAACAAATAAACCACCAACAAGAAATACCCAATAAATAATCTAACCCATATTCACAACATCACAACCCAAGAATTGGGGTTGTAGCTAGACATGCTAAAGATATAGAAATTTATACCAATATGAGATTGCATTCAAATGGGTATGAAGATTTAAGTCTCAAAACAAGTCAAGAGTGAAGAATCCACAAGACCCAAGTCCAAAATTTTGGAGTTGAAACCTTTTGAACCTTCAAATTCTTCAAAACCATCTCCAAATTTAGAACTCAAAAGTCTATGTTAAAAATTCTATATTAAAAATCTGATATTAAGCTACAACTATGAACGAGTATTTATAGTGTTCGAAAATCTATGCTACAGCGGATCATTCGACGTCGGTAGTCAAGATCGCCGATCAACTCGGTGATCCACCCTTTGGTAGGTTTCATCGCCGTTTTGCTCTATCCTTTAGCATCGTCGTGTTTTGGATCATTGGGAGGCATAGTACTACTTCGCAGAACTTCTTGGTGATATGTCGACTGCTCATTTTCTCCGCTGATTTGATACTTTCCTTAAGTTCTCAACACACTGGAACAAAAGGCGATCTCCAGGCTCATCGATGACTCGCCAATTGGGCTCGGCGATCCTCAGGCCTTCATTTATTTTCTCTTTTCAACCGCCTTGTTTCTTTTTGCAAAGTTGTGTCCATACTTTGCTTCAAACTCCAAATACCCAAAACTTAAGGATTTTCCGCAGATATTGAGACAAAATATGCATTTGAGGACACAAATTCTATCAAAATATATCCCTAAATGAGTCCAATTTGTGGACTCATCAAGCTTATGTAAGTGATGAGTCCACGATTTCGACTCATTTAGGGATTTATTTGGATAGATTTAGTGTCTTCAAATGCTTATTTCATGCCAATAACTAATGTAAAATCCTTGATTTCCAGGTATTTGGATTGAGGAACAAAACATGGACACTAATGGGCAAAAAGAAATAAGGCAGCTTAAAGAACGAATAAAAGAAGGCACATTGATCGCCTAACCCATTGGGCGAGTCACTGAATGGCTATTATCTCACCTTAAGTTCCAGTGTGCCAAGCCCTGAAGGAGAAAATCAAGTCGGCGATAGAAAAGAGCAGTCGGTGTGTCACTGAGTGGTCCCACGATATAGCGTTGGATCGTCCAGAGTTACAGAACTTGAGGATGCTGACGGCCAAAGCAAAACGGCGATAGAACTGACCAAAGGGCGGATCGCCGAGTTGATCAGCGATCCCGACTTACTGCACCGAATGGTCCTTCGCAACTTATTTTTGGCGACTATAAATATGTTTTTGAACATTTAGTTTAGTATCAGTGATCATAAGAAGTTTTCATAATAGAGAAATAGAGAATTTTTAAGTTTTGGAGTTGGAACTCTGAGTATTGAGACAATATTTTCCTTAGCTTCGAAGAATTGAAGTTTTCCATTTTTGAGAAACTGGATGAGGGTCTTTGAGATTCTTCAATTTGGACCTTTATGAAGACGAAATTAATCTTACCCAGTTGATGAAAATATAATTTGGTAACGATTTTTATCTTTTTATGATGTTTAGCTAAAACCCCAATTCTTGGAGTGTGATTATGTGATTATGGGTTGATTTAGCTGATGGATATTGCTAATTGTTAGTTTAAATGTTGTTTAGAAGTGATTTCATTAAGTAATTATGGTTTACTTTAAAGGGTTGTAGTTGCAAATGCAATTCTACCTTCGTGTTTTTTGCGTGCTCGAGAGAGTGGTTTTAAATCGAAGATTACTAAATTAATGGTCTGTGGGTATTGGGTTTTCATGGGTTCAGCTCAAGAGAGTTAATCCTAAACCCTTTTCCACACATTCAGCTCGAGAGAATGAATGGACTAATAAAGCGTATGTTATTCTTAATTGCTTGCTTGTTGGTGTTCGAGAGAAACCCACTTGATTCGGGGTAAATTGTTTGAGAGAAAGTTTATCCCTACTAAAGTCTAGCTTATTCACTGATTTACAGCTATTCACGAACAGTTGCAATTACCCATTTGTCTATATTACCCTATAACCCAATCACATCCCAAGAACCCGTCTCATTACATGTTGTTTCTTGTTATATGTTGTTGTTGTAGCTGATAGTTCAAACAAAAATCCCCCTTATTTAACACTTGTGTCACCCCCTAATTTGAATTATGTTTTTATTCGGTAATGTCTATTTATATGATTGACTTGAACATATTCGTACTTTGTTATTGAATTTTAAACATGTACCAATCCCTGTGGGATTCTACCCCAACTTATTTAGTTGGGTTATATTACTAACTAACGATCGTTGACACTTAGAATTGGATGAAATGTCCTGATACGTGAAATCAAAATGGCGCTGCTGCCAGGGAGTGGTGTTGGTTAAGATTATTTAGTTAAGTTGAATTTTGTTGTTGTTAGTTATAATTGAAATTACTTAATTTTAGTTTTGGTTTGCTTGTTTGTGTTTTGAAACAGGAAGTATGATAGGTGGAATTGGTGTCATTCGCTTGCCTCCGGTAGAAGGGAACGTTCTGTTCCATATTACAAGTACTATGTTGCAGATCTTGCAATTGAAGGGGTTGTTCGGTGCTTTGGCTAATGAGGATCCCTATGAGCATATTAGAAATTTCATGGATGTTTGCATACCATTCTCCTTCAAGAACATATCCCAAAAGTTGGTCCGGTTGAGGTTGTTCCCATTTTCTTTGATGGGAGAAGCACGCAAGTGGCTGGCAGAGTTTCCATGAGAATCAATCACTTCGTGGGAGGAGCTGAACACTGCATTTCAAGTGTAATTATTTCCTACTTCGAAGATGATGACTCTTCGGGACAACATTCAGAGCTTTAAGTGGTTGGAGGGTGAGCCAATTCATGAGAATTGATTGCGATTTAAGAAGTTGGTGCTACAATGCCCAACCAATGGTTTACCCGACAATATTTTGCTGCATTATTTTTACCGGAGCCTTGACTCGGTAAACAAGGGCATTGCTGACCAACTTTCTCCTGGAGGTTTAATGCAGCAACCTTATGTGATACCAACTTAGCTCTTGGATGTAATGACCGCAATAAATTGGGCTTGGTACACCCACGAAGATCAGGTCTCCCCTCTCATATTTAAATTGACCAAGGAGCAGATGGAGAAAGACCAAGAGAGGGACTAGAACATAGCCAAGATCATGACACAACTTGAGATTTTGTCGAAAAATGTCATGAGAGTTGGTGCTCGAGTTATCAATGTCGTGGGTGTTGGGTGTGTTAATCCGGATGAGGCCAAGTTTGAGGCTTTGTACAACGAAGATGTGAATTTCCTAGCCAACCAAGGAGGTAGTTATCATTTAAACTACCCGAGGCAGGGTTGTAACCAAGTTTGGAACAGGTAGGAAGGTTGGAAGGATCGTGATCTAGAGTGGAGAGACTGTTACCCCACTTGGAAAGAGAGAGAAGGGGAGAAGGATAGATTTATTCCTCCCCATGAGCGCCAAAATCCAAAGGACTCTGAGGGAGAGAGGTCGGAGGATACCAAAAGATGTGTGGACCCTTAGCCAGACGGTTACCTCTCATTCTATCTCGATCAAATAGTTGGAGACCCAAATGGGTCATATCTCATCTCATCTAAATCCGAGACAGTAAGGGGGTTGCCTATTGATACTATGGCCAACCTCAAGAAAGAGGTTTGAGTGTGGAATTGTGTCATTCCGCGACGTTAACTAAGGTTCTTCTTGGGAGGCAACCCAAGTTTATTTCGAGTTTGAAATAATAGTGTGTTGATTGTTAAGGTTAAAGTGTGGAAGGTGTTTGAAAAGTGCAGATTGGCGAACTAAAAGTCCAGTCGTGACTCACTGAAGAGGTCGGTGAGCCCGACTTGGACCGCTGTTGGACTCAAGACATTTTGAAATTGGAGTCTGTAAAACTTGGTGAGCCAAGGAGTTGATTGGTGAATCGCCGACCAGTTCGGTGATCTCGACTATGTCCGCTATTTGGAATTCCACATTAATTGGAATTCCTGTAAAACTCGGTGAGGTAAGTGCCCATTTGGCTCGTCACCGAGTGGGTCGGCAAGCAAAACTTATGTCGCCGAATGGACGAGAACTGGATGGTTTTTAAGGCCAAAGGTTCAAAAGTTAAAATCTATCACTGTCACTCACTTTTCAACTTTCCAAAATTATACCCGCACTATAGTATTCAAGATATTTGTATTTTTATCATATTTTAGTCGTCAAGTTTGTGTTCGGAGTTGGATTTCTTTATCGCCTAGCATTATAAAGTTTTTATTCGGCTTCTAAGGTTGGTTTTCTGAACCCTGAGTTTATATTTAGCAATTTTTTACTCATATGCATTGATTTTATATTAGTGATGTGTGTTGGGTCTCTCTGATCATAATTTTATATGTGTGTGCCTATTTTAAATCGAATATCATGCCTAAATTGCTTTATCGTTGATTTCTCAAATTTTGCATGCCTTAAAATTGATTAAAATGGTGGGGTTGTGCTTGCATGTTATTGGGTCTAACCAGGTGAATTCTGAGTAACCCGCATTTGTGCCAAATGAAAAAATTTGCCCAATGATGGAGCGGTTAACGTCATTCTTAAGGCAAAAGTCATCAAATGGCTAAATTTGGCCAAATTGGGAGAAGTATGAGTATCCCGGGGGCATGGGTGTAATGGGTCTTAGTTTAATTAGAGAAGTTCATGTTTTAATTTTGTTTTCAGGGGATGAAGGGTTGAATTTGGGAAATGAGGTTGAGAGTAGGCACGTTGGGCCGTTTGGCGAGCTGAGTCGAGTTCGCCGAACGACTCGGCGGTTCGCCAAAGTTCCCCGGATAACCTTTAATTTCTTGCTTAATCTGAAATAAGATTCTGTAACTTTTGGTGAGAAGCCCGAGTTCACCGAGTACTCTCAGAAACTCACCGAATGTCTTTCTTGATCACCCTTTATGCCCCTCTAACCCCTAAAATGTATTGTCACTTTCGGCGGGCTAGTCCTTGCTCGCCGAATGTTGTCGAAGATTCTCCAGAAGGCCCTTCCCATCGCCGACATACCATTTTTCTAAGAATTTTTTTAGCCAATCCTTTCAGCGAGCCTGATCTGGCTCACCAAAGTTATTTGGTGACTCGTCGAACCGATCGGCGAGTCTATCTGCAACTCTATTCTTTTGTACTTTTTTCTTGAATTATTTCTAACTTTTTTTTATATTTGCAGATATGGCTAGACCTAAGGTAGCTGGCAGGTACATGTTGCCTCGCAAGAAGGCCAAGGAAAAATATATCAACGAGGATGCAGTTGCATCCAAGGCGAAGGCTACCAAACTTCCCACAAGTGGTGGGAAAGGCAAAGGAAAAGGCAAAGCACCTGCATTATCGGAGGCCATCTCCGACAATGACGGTATCTACGCCACTCAGCTCACCACTTTTGAGTGTGAGGGTGAGCACCATGAGCATGAGGCTGCAACTTCTGAGCCTGAAGAGTATGAGTCACTAGCATACCAGAGAGTAGAGTTGTGCTCCAAGAGGATGAATGATCCATCTAGGATCAGTACCCCCCAGGCCATCACTACTACCCCTCCTTGTCCAGCACAGGCCATGGTCCTAGAACCACCGGTTCATGGTCCTCCCTCTAGGTCTATGAACATACTGAAGACTGAGGGATTGAGGACCATCATAGAGGAGAAGAGGCTCTCTACTGATGGGGTGATAGACAGGTACCCGATGATCATGAGCTGCCTGAGATCGCACAAATTCTAGCTCTTCACCAAGATCTATTTCCCGTACATTCCGAATTGGTTCAGATATTTATACAGTGCTTACAGTACCTTGATACCACAAGGGAAGAAGCCAACAACCAAATTCAAGCCGATTGACTATCTGGTTGTGAGAGGCCGGAAGGTGAAATGTGATAGTGATGCTATCAATTCAGTCTTGGGTGTTTCAACATGTATTGATAATGACTGCCAACACCTGATCAGGACAAAGACACTGGAAAACATGAAGAAGTGGTTGGCCCCGTTGATATCAAACGGTACTCTCTAATAGCTTGAAATTGGAGCACCTATTGATAAGAAGGACCTGAACATAGCAGCAAGGTATTGGTTTGGCTTCATCAGCAACACGATTATGCCATCCCAGAATGAGTCTATTCTCCTCCACGCCAAGGCAGCCTATCTGGGTTGCAATATTGATGGGACGAGGCTGAACCTGGGGATACTTATGGCACAAGAGATGGTCATGAGGGCCAAGCAGTGCCAAATGTCTCTTCCCTTTTTGGTGTTGATCATTGATTTGTGCAGGAAAGCTCGGGTTCCTAGAGATGAGAATAAGGATGTGGAAGTGATTCCCACACCCTCTACTCATATCCAGAGGATTGAGGCAGAGTATTTGAAAGATGAGGCCGAGAATAATAAGGCAACCCCGGTGGATACTTCCCCGGTTGTGGATACAGATGCACTACCTGCAGAGGCACCTTTTCCTACTCCGACCCCTGGGCCTTCAGGTACTTCTAGTGTTATCCCTTCTGATACTCCTAGTTCCTCTACTGCTCCATTTCCTCCCAGATCAGGTATTGTTGCTGCTATTTCCCGGCCCCCGCTCAGTCAGGCTACATTACTACGGATAGGGCAGTTAGCCCATTCTGTTGATCATCGTGCTGCCATACATGAGGCCTCAAGTACTACCATTGATGCCCTTACGGCTAGGATAGCGGTGTGCGAGCATGGCCATCGAGGAGGTGACAGCTCTAAAGGCCGCTATTGTTACGTTGAGAAGAGATGTGGACCAACTGAATTCCACCGACATGTCTATAATTTTTGGGATGGTGAAGATCCCAGATGTGCCAGTTGAACCAGACATGTCCCCAACTACCGCCGGAGATGATATTAGAGTTGATGAGGCAGCTGATCCTAAGTCTGAGGTGGAGATGGATGATGAGATGCTTGAGGTTACTGAGGAGGTTTCTTACGAGGGCCTTACAGAGACTGAGGATGCCATGGTAGATGCAGATGTACAAACTTCTTTGGTAGATATGCCTTTGGCTGACCCTAGTGGACCTGCTATTGTTGATGTAACTCCGGGCAGTGATGCCCAAGATTAGAGCACTACACCGGGCACTGATGCCCCGACTAATGGAGCGACTATGTAGATAGGATTCTTTTTTTTACCTCTCTCTCTGTCTTACCTTTTTATTCATTTGTTGATATTTTATTGCATTTGAGGATAAATTGCTTTTGTTTGTGGTGGGGTGACGTACTTTCATACCTACCTTTTGTTTTGATGACATTTTCTGTATATGTTGGATTATTGAGCTATATATTGTGTTTTGATACTGTATTTTGTGGATGTTTGAGCTTGTGGCTCCTTGTTTTAATTTTAAATGATTTTTGGACCCTTCCAAAAAAAATTGTGCCACCTCTTGATCGTGTTTGAATGTGGATATTCTCTCACAAATTTGAGTATTGGTCTTGATCAATACCGATGACCTGAATAGTGCTCATAACCGAACAAAAATGAGTGTGTGGCTACGATGAGGCCAATTAAAGCTGCATAGGCAATATGTGAACATTTTGCATCTCGTTGTGACTAGACGATTATCAAATTGAGTCTCTTATGATGATGGTTACACACTAGAAAAAGTGTGGAGTCTTGTTTGACATTGGTGTCAATGCCTTGTGTGATGAGCTTACCGTGAATCATGTGTGACGACGCCTAGAATTTGTCCCATTGGTCTAGTTGACTAAGTGATGCTATCTCTTGAAATGATATTAGGAACCTTTAAAGAGTGAAACCATTTGAAATTATACCTCTTTTCTGCCCTACCATTTGAGTGTGTGAACTTCGCTTGAACAACTTTTGAGCCTTAGCCTTTTTCTTGGAAGAAACTTGATGCAAATTTTGACCTTTATTTATCCCTTCACCCCTGATCCTCCTGAGATGTGGTTGATTTGAATATCCAACATAGGCCAAAAGCCTAATTGGGGGTGTGATGAATAGAGAAGGTAAATCAAGAAGTACAAAGAAGTCCCCCTTAATTCATGATTGTGAAAAAGGTGGAAATACAAAAAAAAGAAAGAAGAATGAAAAAGTTCTGAAAATGCAAAAATAAATGGGGTGTCCAACAGTCCATGGAAAGTGAATAATGGGGTGACTTTTGAGCATGAGTGGAAAATGATGAAGAAAAGGGAAGAAATAATTGTCCATACCACATTTCATGAGAATTACAACCATTGAGCCTAAATGACCATACCTTTGCACTAAGCCCCATTACAAGCCTTGAAAAAACCTTTGCACTAAGCCCCATTACAAGCCTTGAAAAGACCTTTGTGATCTTGAGTGAGCTAAAACAAGTGTTGATTGGAAAATAAGGGTAAACCTATGGGTGAAGTCATGCATTGTGTTCATCTTTGTGAGTTTGAGTGTTGATTGTGATTCCAGAGCTATAAATTGTTGAACCATTATGTGTGAATGTGGAATCATTATTTGTGTGAGGGCATTTGAGTACCTTTGTTGAGCTTGAACTTGCATTTGAACCAAGTATTGTGAACTTGAGAATCTTTGATAATGGTAAGTCACAACTTGAATCTTTGAGTGTGCAATTGATCCTTGAATGAGTAAGTTGAGTCTTTTTGTGTGCATTCATGATTGAGTCTTGTGTAGCACTGTTTCAGACATCCTTTTTGAACTGCTGAACTTGAGTTTTACTTGTGGACAAGCAAAAGTTTAAGTTGGGGGTGTTGATAAGTCCACGATTTGGACTCATTTAGGGCTTTATTTTGATATATTTAATGTCCTCAAATGCTTATTTTGTGCCAATAACTGATGTAAAATCCGTCATTTCCAGGTATTTGGATTGAGGAACAAAGCATGGACACTAATCGGCAAAATGAAACAAGGCAGCTGAAAGAATGAAGAAAAGAAGGCATGTTGATTGCCTAACCCATTGGGCGAGTCACCGATTGGCTATTATCTCGCCTATAGTTCCAGTAGGCCAAACCCTAAAGGAGAAAATCAAGTCAGCGATAGAAAGGAGCAGTCGGTGTGTCATCGAGTGGTTCCGCGATGCAGTGTTGGATCACCCAAAGTTACAAAACTTGAGGATACTGATGGCCAAAACAAAAAGGCGATGGAACTGACCAAAGGTTGGATCACCTAGTTGATCGGCCACCCCGACTTATTGTGTCGAATGGTCCTTCGCAGCTTCTTTTTGGTGACTATAAATACATTTTTGAACATTTAGTTTAGTATCAGTGATCATAAGAAGTTTTGATAATAGAGAATTTTTTTATTTTAGAGTTGGAACTCTGAGTATTGAGACAATATTTTCCTTAGCTTTGAAGGATTGAAGTTTTCCATTTTTGAGAAATTGGAAATGCGTCTTTGAGATTCTTCAATTTAGACCTTTGTAAAGACGAAATTAATCTTAACCAGTAGATGGAAATGCAATTTGGTAATGATATTTTATCTTTTTATGATGTCTAGCTAAAACCCCAAATCTTGGGGTGTGATTAGGTGATTATGGGTTGATTTAGGTGATGGGTATTGCTAATTGTTAGTTTAAATGTAGTTTAGAAGTGATTTCATTCAGTAATAGTGGTTTAATTTAAAGGGTTGAAGTTGCAAATACAATTCTACCTTCGTGTTTTTGGCTTTCTCGAGAGAGAGGTTTTAAAACCAAGATTACTAACTTGATGGTCTGTGGGTATTGGGTTTTCATGGGTCCAGCTCGAGAAAGTGAATCCTAAACCCTTTTCCACACATTCAGCTCGAGAGAGTGAATGGACTAACGCGTAGGTTGTTCTTAATTGCTTGGTTGTTGGTGTTCGAGAGAAACCAACTTGATTCGGGGTAAATTGTTTTAGATAAAGTTTATCCCCACTAAAGTCTAGCTTATTCACTGATTTACAGCTATTCACTAACAGTTACAATTACCCATTTTTCTATATTATCCTATAATCCAATCACATCCCAAGAACCCGTCTCATTATTTGGTATTTCCTGTTATTTCTTGTTGTTGTAGCTGATAGTTGAAACTAAAATCCCCCCTTATTTGACACTTGTGTCACCCCCTAATTTGAATTATTTTTTTATTCGATAATGTCTATTCCTATGATTGACTTGAACATATTTGTACTTGTCTATTAAATCTTAAACACGTACCACTCCCTGTGGGATTCGACGCCAATTCATTTAATTGGGTTATATTACTGACTAACGATCATTGACACTTAGAATTGGATGAAGTGTTCTGATACGTGAAATTAGTAGGCTTACTCCCAAGGGGGATATAGTGTGCCTATCTTGTAAGGTTATGATGTGATTATGTGTTGCCATGATTTCCTTATTTGTATGTTCATGAAAATTCTTAGGTCTTGTTAGAAATGACATATATGCATTGTTTTGCCTCATGTTGTAGCACCTTTGAGTCAATTTGCATTTAGGCTCCATGAGTGTATGTGAGCATGTTTTAGCTAGTAGATGTTAGTTCCTCCTTGAAAATGATTAGATATATAATTTCATGCATTTTGGGTTGTTAGATGTAGTTCCTACTCCCTTCTGTTGCATTGAATGTGTTTAGCTCGAAATCAAAGTTTTATTCCTTGGTTGTGTGAATTTAGATGTAGTGCATGCATGATGGGCTGCTAGTCTAGAGTTATGACTTTAAGAAGTGTTTAGAATTGTCATTCAAGGACACATGTTCCCAAGGGGGAGATATTGTAAAACCCCGGAAACTAGTAGACCTAACTAGAGCGTCAAGCTAGGGTTCAAGAGTTTGATGTTGAGGGCTAGAGTTATAGATGAGACTTCTCGTACGTAGAATGAGGGGTTTAGGGGTCAAATTTCAAGGCACGTGTTACACCCCGTAATTTAGAAGACCATCTAAGGTTTGGTTGAGGGTAGAAAGGGAAAAGGCCAAGGCTGCCCAACCTTGGCCAAGCACTTCCCAAAGACCACGATCACCTTCACAACCAGTGGTCTTGACCACGGTTTGTGAAGGGTCTCGTGAAGTCTCCTTAGGTTTGTGGGAAGCAAGGCCTTGAGGCCTAGCTACTGCATAAGGGACCACGACCCGTTGTCTTGACCACGGATCGTGGGAGGTCTCGTGGCCATGCCTTAGGTATGTGGAGGGCAAGGCTCAAAAGCCTAGCTATTGGTCCAAGACCACGAGCAGGACCACGACCCGTGGTGCCTCTCGTGAAGCTTGGACAGTAGGCTGACAAGTGGAGGACTTAATGGGAAATTCCAAACGTGGGAGTTATTGGGTGGGGTCGTTTTATTTAGTCTTAAAACCCCTATATAAGATATTTTATGCTTTTAACCACCCATTTAAGTCACTTTATCACAAGACCCAAATCAAAATCCCCAAATTAGTCTTCTCTCAAAGACTCCATTGTTGAAAGCTTGTGTAGGGCTTTGAATAATGGTATGTTAGTTTATTTATCTATGGGTTCTTCCACCCATAGATCCCCCTTAGTTTTCCCCCAATTGTGAAGAAAAACCCAATCTAAGCTAGGGTTTCTTCCTATGTTGTGGGTAGTGATGGGTATGATTCCAATTGAGTGGATAATACCCAATTATGATTGATTTAGTATCTAATTGTGATATTATGATGAATTTATGTGATTTACATGATTACCCTAGTCTAATTGACGAAGGTGAATTATGTGGGTTATCACCATGAAAGGTGAAATTGAAGGTTCATGAGTGATCTTCTAGAATCAATGCTTTTAGTAGTAATTGTCTAAGTTTATATACATGGGTTCAATTACAATAGAACATATATGATGGACCATGATGAGTAATGATCTAGATTGGGGCTATATGATAAATTACAATTTGAATTGCTTAAAGAAGAAGCCTGTGACTAGAATGTCTTGAAATATGTATGTAGAATTTGAAAGGTCCTCTCACATAGAATGATTCAAGGTTGAAAATCTAATCACCTAAAATGAATCAAATCATGTTATATTGGTATAGCTTGAAGTTGTGGCATATGTTCCCGTCATGTATGGCTTGGCTTGGTAAGACAAGACCAAGATTGGTAGCTTAGGATTGAGGACCTATACTCTCCTAAGGGTATCTTGACTTAGCATTGTAAGATGCATGTCCAGGGTATCTTGATTTAGGGATAGTCATGGTAGCCTAGGATAGAGGATTTACACTCTCCTAATGGTAGCATGAACTAGCATTCTTAGGATGCCTTCAAAGGTAGCATGACTTGGTTAGGCCAAGACCATTTCATGGTAGCTTAGGATAGATTACACATACTCTCCTAAGCGTAGCTTAGGATTGAAATATCATACTCTCATAAGGGTAGCTTACACTAGCATCTTAGGGTGCTTGTAAGGGTAGCATGACTTAGTTGGTCTAAGACTATTTCATGTTAGATAGGATGGAACACTTGTACCCTTCCTAGAATAGCTTGGACTTTCCTGATAGTGTGCCTCCAAAGTTAGCTAGTTTAGCATATATTATAGTCATGTTAGCAAGATAAATAGCTTGGTCTAGCCTAATAGGTGCTATTCTTTGGTAGTCTAGAATGATAGGTAGTAATAATTTTAGTATGATAGCCTAAAGTAGTACTTAGTGTGGATAGAAGTATGGGATGCTATTCATACATTGAACAAGTATGACTTGAAGCTACTTATGATGTGTTCTCTTTTGTAGTGTAGACTTAGCTTGGGTTGTTGCTATAGTTGCCTTCCAAGACATGATTGACTTAAGGTGATAATTCCCTTGTATATATGAAGTAAGCTAAATAATGAAAGTAAGTGAATGGTAGGTATGCATATGGTGAATTCAAGGTCATGCTTAGTGTGAATGGTATTATGGGATGCCCTTCATGCATTGCACAAGTGTGATTTGAGGTTTCTTAGGAGTATAGTACTCTCATGATATGAAATCCTAAGACTCTTCTATGCATGTAGACTATGATTGAGATGGCCAAAAAGAGATGCTTAGCTTGAATTGTATTATGGGATGCTATTCATCCATTGCACAAGTATGCCTTGAGGTTACATGAGAATAGTCATTTATTATATGAATAACTAATAGTTGAGTAAGGCTTATATGATACTTATGATGAAGACTTTTCTTATTATTGTGATATTGTCTGTTATGCTTATAGTTTATGTTTCTTGAAGTATTTCATATGATTATGGATTATGTCTTTTATTGACTAACCCTTGTCTTATGCTCTTATGATTATGCTAGATAACATATTTAGTACATCTTGTACTAATGCATAATTTGCCTACATTCTCATTAAATATTGGGTAGGAGATTGAGTTCTACTCTTACAGATAAGTTTCTAGAAGTTGCAAGGAATTAAAGATTTGGTGAGTCCTCATAGCTTCGAGGACAACACCCTTTATTTCCTTTATGTCTTTATTTCATGTTGATACTATTGTATGGGATGTGTCCCAAGATTTTATTCTAAAGTTGTAGTAGATGGTTTGAGACAAAAGTGTAGTAAAGACTTCCGCTTGCATTTTATGACAATATTCGATTGTATGGATAAAAGTGTTTTTAAAATTTCCGTACTTTTCTATTATATTATGTTATGATATGCTAAGGGCTTGTATGAGACCTCTTCGGGGTCAAGTACGCCTTGTTACACCTAGGGTGTACCCTTGTGTCATGAAATGTCTTTATATCGTATGACATGGGTAATCGCTTCCTGTCTTTCACTTAGAGAGCATGGGTAATTGCCTCTTCTCTCAACATTAACACAATTTCATACTTATCAGTTCATTTTAGGTGATTAGACCTTTCAACCCTAAGAACCCTTATTATGTTAGAAAACCCCTTCACAATTCATGATTACATGTGTATATGAGAAATCCTTTCAATAACACAACAACAACATTATTGATACTTCACTCTCAAAGCATCCTTAAAACAACTACATCAATTTCATAAGAACATGCATAATTCTATAATTTACCTTCCAAGGTTCAAAACCCACTTTAAATCAACAACATCTAGAAAACATTAGTTAGACATGGGTTCATAGAAATTCATCACAGATTCATGCAATTCTATCAATTCATGTTTGATTTCATATGTTCTTCTTTCATAATCCAAAATCCACATTATATGCTCATAACTTAGAAAACATGAGGATTACATAGGTTCATGGGGGATCATCATAAAAACATGGAATTAACCCAATTCATGCATAAGAAATCGTAAATCAATCAATCAAATTAATATTTAGGAGAACCCTTAACATAGAAGAAACCCTAACTCAATTAAGGATTTCTAACTTTGAAAATTTGAGAATTTGGGAACTACATGAATGGAAGGAATCCATGGATTAAAACTATCATACCTCAGTGACAAAAGCTTTCCTTCAATGATGGAATGGGATACTTTCATTGAAGCCCTAGGTTGAACCCTTCTTCTTCAAGTTTTCTAGACAGAGAATTATTTTGGAGAGGAAGAACTTGATTTTCTTTGGAAATTTTAAGAGAATGACTTGAACGGGTGAATTTTGGAGTTAAAATCACTTATATAGGGGCTCTAGGTAATAAAAAAATGACATAGTATCAAGATAAAATAATTACGAAAAGAGCCAATTGCCCTTAACTTACAGTTGGTGTGAATATATAGATTGAGGCCCACATGAGCCATCAAGGACTTCACAGGCCGTGGTCCTTGACCAGTGGCTTGGAAAACTTACCCCAAAATCCCCCTCACCTCACCACCCACTCCACGAGTCATATAGTGGCTCGTGTGGAGGGGCAGCGTTAAATTTGCTACTGCCTCCCCCTTCACGGGCATCAATACGTGCCATGGTCCTCACAACGGGCCATCTAGGTGCTCGTGAGAGGGGAGCCCTCTTTGTCTTGACACTGTGAGCCTTCACGAGCTACACCACACCTCATGGTACCCTTGGTGAAGGGTGCCCAAGATCAATCTTGGCTTGTGACCTCTCGCTTGGTCCGTTGCTTAGCCTACTAGATTCTGAGGTGTTACATCAAGGGAATATGAGTTTGAAGGAATATGATTTGGCTGTCGATCCTAGGTCAATGATGAGTAATTTCATTTTGGGAGTATCTGAGATGGTGGTTACAGAATGTCGTACTGTAGTGCTTATCAATGATATGGAAATTTCTCTTCTCATGGTCCATGCTCAATAAATTGAAGGGGAGAAAGTTAAAGAAGGTTCTAGGAAGGCTATGATCGGTAATGGTAACTTCTCACACTCAAGGTCCGGTGAACATGGCTGCTCTAATTTCTGATAAAGGTTTTTGGATCAAGGCTCATCCAATGCTCCACTTAAGTTCATCAAAGATAGGGTGTCTAACCCTAATCCTCAAAGAGGGAATGGTAGTGGATCTTCATTGCCTACTTTCTTTAAATATGGACGGAAGCATGAGGGCAAGTGCTTAATCGGCACAGATGGTTGCTTTGGTTGTGGAAAAAGTGGTTAAAAATGAGTTATTTCCCAATGCTTGGAGAGAAGTTAAACAAGCTCTGTTTAGTGGTTCGGGTTCAAGTGCCTCAAAGAAAAACAAATTATATGCACTTCAGACTCATGGTGAACAAGAGTGTTCTCCCGATGTGGTTACCGGTATGTTGAAGGTCTTCCAACTTGATGTTTGTGCTTTACTTTAGCCCGGTGCTACATTTTCTTTTTGGGACTCCATATGTAGATATGAGGTTTGATGTTCTTCCAGATGTGTTGTTAGATCCCTTTTCAGTATCTACTCCTATTGGTGATTCTATTATGGCTAAAACGGTCTATAGAAAGTGACCCATAGAGTCACACATGTTGACCTTGTACAACTTGATATTCTAGACTTTGATGATATCCTTGGTATTGATTGGCTGCATGCATGTTATTCTTCTATTGATTGTAGAACTCATGTAGTCAAGGTTCAGTTTCCGAATGAGCCCATTGTAGAGTGGAAAGAGGAAAATTCAATGCCTAAGGGTCAGTTTGTTTCTTGTCTTAAATCTAGAAAGAGTATTTTAAGGGTTGCATTTACCATTTAGTTAGGGTGAGGGATATAAACTCCGAGACCCTTACTCTTGAGTCGGTCCAAGTTGTAAATGAGTTTCCGAAAGTGTTCCCAGATTATCTATTGGTATTCCTTCCGAGTGGCAAAATAAACTTTTGTATTGACCTTCCCCATATACACGACCTATCTGTACTCCTCATTATTGTATGGCTCCGGTGAAACTTAGGGATTCAAGGAGAAATTGAAAGATTTGTTGGATAAGGGTTTCATCCGATTGAGTATCTCTCCATGGGGTGCTCCAATTTTGTTTGTTAGAAAGAAAGATGGTTCGCTTCGTATATGTATTGACTACCGATAATTGAATAAGGTTACCTTTACGAACAAATATCCCCTCCCAAGAATAGATGATTTGTTCGAAAAACTTCAAGGGGAAACTGACTTCTCTAAGATTAACCTCGGGCCAGGTTATCACTAATTGAGGGTGAAGAAAGATGACATTTTGTAGACAACTTTCCGAACTCGGTATGGTCATTATGAGTTTTTGGTAATGTCATTTGGTTTGACTAATGCTCCAGCAGCATTTATGGATTTTATGAATAGGGTGTTTAGACCATACCTTGATATCTTTGTAATTGTATTCATTGATGATATATTGATTATTCAAGGAGTGAAGATGAGCATACCAATCATTTGAGGATTGTATTGAAAGTTCTCAAAGACCAATAACATTTTGCAAAGTTTAGTAAATGTGAGTTTCGTTAAGGTCCATGGCTTTTCTTGGTCATATTATTTCTAGTAAGGAAACTGAGGTAGATCCTAAGAGGATGGATGTAGTTAAGTTGTCTTAAACCTCTATCTTCTTAGGATATTAAAAGTGTCTTGGGTTTAGCCGGCTACTATAGAAGGTTTGTCAAAGAATTTTCATTGATTGCCTCTCCGTTGGTGACATTGACTCAAAAGAAGGTTAGGTTCATATGGTCCGACGCATGTAAAAGAGTTTCCAAGAATTGAAAGATAGACTTACTTCTGCTTCGGTGTTGACTTTACGGGAAGGGACTGATGGCTTTGTTGTTTATTGTGACACCTCAAGAATTGGGCTAGGACTTGTACTTATTAAAAATGAAAAAGTAATTGTCTATGCTTCAAGGCAACTTAAAATTCATGAGAAGAATTATTCTATGCATGACCTTTAACTAGAGGCGGTTATTTTTTCCTTAAAGATTAGGAGTCATTATTTGTATGGTGTTCATGTGGATGTTTTTACTGACCAAAAGAATTTGCAATACATTTTTAAATAGAAAGATCTAAATTTTCGCCAAATAAGGTGGCTTGAGTTACCAAAGTACTATGACATTAATGTTCCCTATCACCCCGGTAAACCAAATGTGGTGGCAGAAGCTCTTAGTTGATTATCGATGGGTAGTGTTGTTCATATAGAGGATGATAAAAAGGAATTAGTTTGTGATGTTCATATATTTACCCGATTGGGTGTTCGGCAAGTTGACTCTACCAAGAGTGGTGTTATGGTTCGCAACGAGTCACAATCATCTTTAGTGGCTTATGTGAAAGCCAAGCAAGGTCTTGATCCGACTTTGGTTGAATTGAAGGGAGCAGTGCTTAAGAAGTCCGTAGAGGTTTTATCCCAAGAGGGAGATGGTGTATTTATATATCAAGGTCGTTTATGTGTCCCAAATGTGGATGACTTAAGAGAGAAGGTCTTGCCATAAGCTCATAGCTCTCGATACTCCAATCACCCAAGAGCCAACAAGATGTACTGTGACTTGGAGGAAATCTTTTGGTGGAATGGGATGAAGAGGGATATAGTGAGATTTGTGGCTAAATGTCCTAATTGTCAACAAGTGAAAGTTGAGCATCAAAAGTTGGGAGGTCTATCTCAAGATATTAGCATTCCTACTTGGAAATGTGAAGATTTGAATAAGGACTTCATTGTTGGTTTACCATACACCCGGTGGTAACATGACTCAATTTGGGTTATTATGGAGCAGATGAAAAAACCATTTCATTTCATTCACGTAAGAGTTTCATATTCAACGGAGGACAATGCTAAGTTGTACTTGAGAGAAATGGTGAGGTTGCATGGAGTGCCCTTGTCCATTATTTACGATTGTGCTGCCCAAGTCACTTTTTAGTTTTGGATGTCTTTCCAAAATGGCCATGGTACTCGTGTTAAGCTTGGTACAACTTTTCATCCACAAGACGATGGGCAAGCGGAGCGTTGATATACCGTGAGTTTACGGTATTTCTAATACATTTCACTTACAAGTTGTGTGTCTAGGGGCTTTTAGTATTGGTTTTTATGTGTTTTTATCATATTTTGCAGGAAAGATGTTCAGGCGCGGAAGTAAAGAGACAGCTGAAAGGGATGCAGAAAAGGGCATCTACGGAGTGATCTACGGATCGTAGGTCTATTGACGC
>JAJOOO010014503.1:0-24072 GCA_029582685.1 Solanum piurae | reverse complement strand
GTGATACATTGTAGAAGGTAATTCATCTCCATTGAATATTAGGAATGATATGTGGGTAAAGCTGTACATTGAGGTGAAGAAACATGAGGTTGAATTTTCTATGTATCCCCTTTTGTATTGATACGACAAATAAGAATGTTTGCGAGATACAAAGCTTTGATATATCAACTGGTGCAATTGTCTATGTTGAAGGTGCTGAAAAGGACATACACGCTCTTAACTTGGTGGAATAAAAAATTGGTGTTTCGTATTATATACCAGAAATGGAGATAACAAATTACATATATGCTACAAATAGTATAGAAGTGAAGGCGAAGCAATTGTACAAGGATAAAGCTACTCTAGTGGCTGTAGTGGCAAAATACAAAATAGAACATAACTTTCATTTTCGAGTTAAAAGATCTGATAACAAAATGTATGCAACACATATTATTGTGCCTTAATCATTGTTTTTTTAAAATTTTAAATTTGTATATTGATATATAATTCATGATACATTACTGGTTACAACTTGATACATTACTAATTTGACGTATATGTAATGAGTTTTCAGATCTGTGAGTTAATTTGCTATTAATACAAAGTATCAGATATATGTGAATATCTTTTTTTTATTTTTGAATTTGTATATAGATATATGAGTCATGATACATTATTGGATACAACTTAATACAATTTTAGTTTGATGTATATGTAATGCGTTTTTAGAGCTTTGAGTCAGTGTGTTGTTAATAAAACGTATCAGATACATGTGAATTTCTTTCTCTTTTTAAATCTATCAGTGTGTGAATTTCTTTTTTTTTTAATGTATCAGTATAGAAGAGAAGATATTTTTTTTAAATGAATCTATTGTCCACTTTAGCATGTATATTAAACTTTTTTTTAAATGATACATGAAACAATAGATTTTCTAATATATCTGATAAAATTGCAGCTATGTATGAGTGTGTTTATCGGATGATTGTTCATGAAGATTGAAGGCATTTATTAGGAAAAAATTGAATATATTCAAAGTGGGGTACTTCAATAAGCGAAGATACATTCTTTACCTTAAGAGAATAATATGTAACTGTGGGAGATTTCAACATGACGAGATACCTTGTGCGCACGCAATTGCTGTTTTGAACATAAAAATGTCACAGATATACATCCCTACTACTCTAATTACTACAAACCAGATGCATTAGCAAACACACATGAAGTTTTAATGGTTCCAATGCCAGATAAGGACGATTGGTCAATTCTGAAATTTATTTTGGAAGAAATTGTCTTGCCACCTACGTACAAAAAGATGCTTGGACGACCAAGGAAAAGAAAAAAAAAATCCAGATGAAGAGCTAAAAACACATACAAATTGTTGTGGACAAGAAGGTCACAACCGAAGAACTTATACTTTCTTTTCGAAAGATGATTGAATTTTTTTTTGATTATTGTTATGTTTTAGATACATTATTTTGAGATTAATGATTTTTGGCTTTTAGATTTTCCACTATTACATTGATATACACTACAATTTACTATTAGATGATGAATTTTTGATATAATAAATTGACATGTTAATATTTTCAACTTTGTGTACATTTCTGATTGATATTAATTTGTTCATATTGAAAAAATGTATAAAAGTTTGTGAATATGGTATCACACTTTATGTTTCAATACATAATTTATATAATGTACCATTTTATAGTTGATAATAATGTATCTGATACAATATGATTGTGAAGGTTGTGTGTAAACTAAAATAAAGTATATCTATGAATGTATCATAGTAAATAAGAATTAAGTTATCAAGTAGATACATGTTTAAAATAAACATTGCAGTGATTAAGTGTCCAATGTATCAACAACTAAGAACATTTACTAAAAAAAAGAATTTTGTGTTTGTATGCATGAATGAATTTGGTTTTTAATATTATGACACTTTTGTATTAGATTATATAAGACAAATGTATAAAACAATCCATACTGGAAATAAAAACTAAATATATTATAAATTAAAGTCAAAGTAAATGAGTTTTTAGAGAAACACTCTAAAAATTGAGTAGAAATATCTTAAAACAATAAAAAAAATACTCTAAAACTAGAGTTAATGTATCTTTAAAACCATAACACTCTAAAAGGTGTTTAACAACTAATAGATAATCTCTATTCAACGTTAACTAAATCCTTTTGAGCTAGTGTTGTGAAGTGACTCTTAGGCTTTGATGGATCATCATTTTCACTAATGTATCATATCTTAGCCTTTTCAGTACTGTATTTCCATAATAGAGTTGCATATCGTGTACGGAGGTAATCAAATCGAATACCATTGGACGGAATATGGATTTCATCGCTAAGGAACTCAGCAAAAGAAGCTACAAACAATCCGCAGTCCCTTCAAAATGCATATTATACATTATAAAAATAAAGAAGATACATTATAATTCGTAACAAAATCAAACTAATACTTACAAGCTATCGACATCTTGTTGCATAATGTCTTGTACAAATTCAACATCAAATCGATGATGTGGTTTCAAAAGGATGCCAGTTTCCTTATGCTTGTAAGCATCCGATGAGGACCAAATGGTTCGCTCTAATTGATTGAAAAACCCAATGTCCTCATGGTAAGATAGCAGCACCAGAGCCAACTTTTTTGTCTCACGAAACGATTTTTTTTTCTTGAACTCAATGATGAATCGTACACGCGTATGAGCATCTTTTTTTATAAAAACAACAACAGCCAACACCCAATGAAACTCTCCATCAGAGTTCACCAAAATATAAACATCATCTGCTAGATGCTAGCGGAATGTAAACATCATCATCTATTAATAAAATTTTGTATCTAACACTTAATAGAATTGGATATAATGTATCTGATCATATTGAATAAGACAAGTTTTGACTGATACACCATTGAACATGACGCTCACTGAATATGACATATTGTGGCAGTAAATGACACCTTATACATTATTATTTTTGTATCAATGACATGACATTTTGTGACTGATACACAACTAAGAATATTAAACACTTTATACATTATATATTTTATAACTTCATATAATTACAACAACTACCCAACTAATAAACAAATTAGGATTTAGTGTATTAACGAATTAAACTTAAATCTTGATACATTACAATATGAAAAATTTATTTTATCATTAATGTATCATGTTTTGATTAAATAATAGAATCAAGTTTAAAAATAAAAAAATATAAAAGTAGATCGAAAATCCAACCTTAGATAAAGAAGGTCGAGAAATTGCAGGAGCAAATTTTTGACCCCTCTTTTGGGGGGTTTTATACACCTGCGCTTTAGAAGATGAAGGACTATCCTTCTTCAACATCTCAATATTTACCTTCGTCATTACTAACATATCATGCAATATTTTAGATATGTTTTCAGCCCAATCAACATCATCGGAATAAAAAACAAGATCAATGTTAGATGAGTTTAATTGTGTAATACCAAGACTAAAAAAAAGGGCATCATCCATATGTATCAGTATTTTGAATAAGAAAATGAAAAACAAAGGATGAACAGACAGTTGGAGAAGATGAAAAGGGTACCTATTTCAACGTTGAATTCGTTTTGACAGAAAAGAGATTGATTTTGAATTTCAAATTTAATGGATAAATTAACTGATAAGATTGTGGGAATAATAATGGGGAGAGATTCATGGAGTGAAATCAGGAAGGGATAAAGGTGGGTTTTGGGAGTGGGGAGTTATGCATCCGAAAGTTGGGTTTTGGGAGTAAAACAAGGGTTTCTGGAAATATTTTGAAATGGTAGGAAATAATAGAAATTATGGTAAATAAAGGTGTGTATATAGGTAATTTTTCCTTAAAATATCACATAGGCGTCTTATTTAAAGTAGGAAAAAGTGCAAAACTGCCAATCCCGGGTCTGTGTCACGGATCAATTGTGGAGTAGCCTGTTTGATGAAATCCAAATTTTATCCTTAAGTCCGTGGCATGGATTTATCGCGGACCTTGCCGCTTCACGAAGACCAAAAATGCTTCCCAACTCCGTGGCACAAACTTATCACGGACTTGTCACGCTGCTATATAGTTTCGCTTCAACTTCTATTTTATTTGTTCTTCATTACTTCCCGTTCGTCCATTCACTACAACTTCAACTCCTATTCATTCCATCTTAAAAATGAACTCCTTTAGCTCCAATTTTAGCATAATTCATACAAAAATTCATCCTAAACAAGATTTGATCACATATATTAGTTTGTGGGCACAATCGCTAATAAAACATGAGAATACCATAGAATTGATTCTAGAACTAAGCTATAATATGGGTGTAAAATGACATTTGGACGTATAAATATAGTCAAGATCACCAACAGACTCTAAAGCCTTGTTCATCCAACTCTTTGCATCCACACCAAGGTTGACTCCAACACACTAGTTGACACACAACATTCAAGCTTAAACTACAACAACTACATAGATAGCACATGTCACACCAAGTATGTTCACAAAATCAGCATAAATCACGCAAACAACCCCTCAAAGCCTCCTAACCTCAAGAATCGACTCTATAACTTAGCAGACTCATACATATTACTCATTCAAGAAATCATATAAATTACCTATCCCTCATTTAACATGTGCCCTCATCACAAGAGAGTCACCCATAATCACTCAGAAGTATACAAGTTATCACAAGCATGGGTATAAAATAGAATTTCGCTCACTCTCCCAGAAGAATTCTCATGCAATACAAGATGAACCATAGGCCTAACTTTAGTGTAATGATCCACTAATATTAGAATATGAAAGTTCAACATCAAATAGGACTTTGCGGATTGTAATGTAGGGTAAGGAACGGGTAAAAACATTTGTTTTGGGTAACAATAGTGACTAACGTTCCCAACCACTTTAACACGTTGCAATTTTATTTATGAACATTTTCAAACAACCTCTTCAACACCACTTTTATCTTCCCCAATTCTATTTGTTTATCACCTCTATTAAGCTAGATTACATACCTTTAGTAGGGTGTTCTTGATTTATTTATTTTGAACACTTTAAGTTCTTTTGTGCTCCCCACCAACAAGAAATAAGAGTTTTCATACACTATTAGTTATAACTTTGGGGACTCCAATTTCACCTTTTGCTTTCTTTAATATTCTCTTCTTATCGAATTATTGTTTACCTAAGCACTTAGAAATTTTGGATCAAATTCATGGTTTATTGAAGGAATGGGAATAAGCTTCAAATAAGGCTGCCAAAGAACAAGTTAAAGGCTCAAAGAGGCTAACTAGGATCATACATTGGGGTAGATAAAGCAAGGTATAAAGAAGGCTATCAAAGGAACACCTATATCACTTCCTAAACTCACATTCTTCATTTCGCTTCACACTTAGCAGAGAAGGCTTTTACAAATACTAGTATGTACAGGCTATCTCTGAATACAATATAAAGACTAAGCCTAGAAAAATACAGACGAAAACCGACAACTTTGAACGCCAGGAGCTCACTCTAGTCTCTGAGACTCCAAGCTGCCCCTCCCGACTTCAAATTAATGGTGATAACTCAAACTAGGATCTGCAGGGAGCAGAAGTATAGTATGAGTACCAAAGACGGTATTCAGTAGGCATCAGCCGACTGAACTCAAAATATAACACAAGCATAAACAACAAGTAATAAGAAAAGCATAACACAAGTAACTAAAGAGGAGATACTAAAATAGACATTCAATAAAGAGTAAAAACAAGATACAAGGTGTAAGAAGCCAAATCAAGAACATACTTGGACCGCAAGCCAACAACCTACTTGCAAGCAACTAAGATACCAAGCCAACTACCCATGGTCAGGAGCACCACAATTATAAAGTCAAAGTCTACTAGCTAACAACAAAATAATAACATAGAATAGAATATAATCAAAGAATAACCTAACCGGACCCCATGAGCCCGTAAGGTACAAACAACAAACGTAACCTAACCGGCCCTCATAAACCGGAGGGTGCAATAAAAAAAAGTATGTTGGTGATAGGCGATGCATATGAATGCAGGGTGAGCAGCATGACCATCAGATAACATTCAAAACCTCTAAACCCAAGAAGCCAATACAGGGCCAACCCAACAAGACAGTGGAATCCTAGGGGCACCAGCCCAGCTAGTAAGAGTAAACCCGATGGCAGCCCAACCAGGCAATAAACTCCCAGGTGCAACAACCTAATTAGCAAGAGTATCCCAAGGGCATCAAAAAGACTAGGAGTGGCAAAGAGTGAGTCGATCGAAACTGAGTTAAACAAAAATGGGTAAAATATTCGACTCGACTCATATTTTAAATAGGTAAAACGAGTTACCCAATGAATAATATGGGTAAATATATTATATGGATCATGTTAAAAGCTTCAAAGGTAAAATATATTACCCACTCACCCCACCCCCCACCCCCGCACAAAAAAGAAAAAACTTTATCACTCATATTTTGTTTCTTTTAAAAATAAGCCTTTTACCCATTTAACTAACCCCTTTTAAATGGGTAATATGAGTTTGACTCATATTTTATCCATTTTAAATGAGTTAAGATGTGTAGTTTGAATGGGTACCCATATAAATTACCCATTCTGCCATCCCTAAATAAGACCATCCGTCCGACCAGAGAGTAAACTCCTAGGGGCACTAGCCCAACTAGCAAGAGTAAACCAGAGGGCATCAATTAGACCAAAGCATGCAAGAAAGGGCGTCGACGCGCTAACTAGTAAAGTAAAAGTCATGACATCCTAAATGCCTCTAATATCTCAAGTAGAAAAAGGAGGACGTCCTTGATGGTTCGTAATCTCAAAAATCAGTAAGTCAAGTGCTCCAAATGGTACAACTCCCACTAAAACCAGTTTAGAATAAAAGTAGAGTAAAATAGTATCTCTTCATAAACGATAAATATTCCAATGCATGAGGTAGGATCGTACCACAAAGTCCGTGAGAATGAACAAACAATGCAATGTATGTCATCGTTGTCATTCAAATAAGGCACTCAAAGTCAAATAAATATACAACCAACCAAACCACGCTACCAAAGTGGAGAACACTAACCTATGATACAACTGGTCCTCGAACACGGCTTCGGGCCCAACAATATAATCAAGCTCAATAAAAGTATAACAGACCTAGTCCTAAACAACAAGCGAAGGGATCATAAAGAGCTTTCAAATTAATAAGGGGGAACCAATTGAAGGGATGGTGCCTTACCCCAATCATACCGCTAATCCCAGAATGAGAACAACTAGTGCCAACCTACGGCTACAATGAGCCACAAAGGTCTCAAGCACCAACACAAGAAAAACAATCGAATACAAGCCCTATTGGAGCAAATAATAATTACAAGGGCCATAAAACACAACCTAAAGCGTCTAAGGTCCAACCTAGTCTAATGTAACAATTTATCAATCCTAACAAGGATAAGCAAGATCATCTACACCACAAGCGAAGCTACAAGCCTAAATAAGGATCCCAACACCCACAATATGCCCAAGGCTCCTACAGTTTCAAGAAAAGATGCAATGACCAAAATGAGCTAATACCCGAAAAAAACAATTAAAAATTACATGTAATTTATACTAAGCATTATCTAACTAGCCCAATCAAGAAAGTAGACAGAAGCCTACCTCAAAGCCAATCACGAGTGCTTTGAATCCACCACACAAGAGCTATCGACTTTCTAAATGCCTCTGAACACCTCTACACTGTAATATTATTATTCACAACATCATTATGAATGTTAACATACTAAAATCGCAATAATTGGAGATGGGCAAAAAAATTGAGTCAAAACAAGAATGTGGGACCCACGCTGAGAATTCCTAAATAGACTCCGTTAAAAGGTCCAATTGACTAACCGAGATTGTGTCCCAAAATGGGGCTCAATTCCATTCTTGAAAAATCCCAAACACACACATGCAACAAAATCACCATTTAAAGATACCAAAGAGAGTTCGGTTGCCCCTTCAGGGAAGAAATTCCCTCAACTAGAGAGTCCCCGACACTTTCCAATCACTCTGAAATGTAGCCACGCCAATTTCAGATGAAACACAACTTGAATCATCCAAAATTGAGCTTCCTAGCTCGAGTTATCGAAGCTTAAAAATGAGGGTTGAAGCTAATTTTTGGTATTTAAATACCAGAAATATGGTCGCTAAAAGCCATTTCTGGTCGTTAAAAGCCTCAATTCTGGTCGCTGAAGTCTGCACCAGCAACACCAAATTCTGCTAATTTTCAAAGTCTCCGAATGGACCCTCATAATTTATTAGGGACCCGATAAAAATAAACAAGATATGCCTCCCCACTAAATTTGACAGTCCAAACTCAAAAAAACTGTTGGAACTTTCATCCAAGGTCGTCTCGATGAAAAGTGGTCCTACACCCAAGTTTTATTTTTAGCCAAATTCCACAAAAAGGCTCAAAATGAGACGGATCCCTCGGGAACCGCACAAAAAGTTGTTCTAGACCAAACTTGATATTTTAGAGCTAATCTCCTTGACAAAATTCCCATACAAGCATGATTACCAAGAATGTTGACCGAAGTCAAACCTTGGCTTAAGCTTCAAAGTTAAAATGCCTAACAACACAAACTCGCATCAAAAGCCTCGAGGCCCGAACCAGCCATGAACCTAGGCTAAAATGACCCTCCCGGAGCTAATGAAACCGTCAAAATTGAATTCCAAGGCCATCTTCCTGAACTTTTGACGGAAGTCAACCGTCCAAGTTTCAAAGGCTCCAAAACATGGGAACTTGCACAAAATCCAAACAAATGACCTTACAATCGAACTGTCACTCCTAACAAGTCATAAATGACTTAAGGTCACTACAAAAAATCTCTAAATGCTGAAAGGATCAGAAAACGAAGAAAATGACCTGGAGGATCATTACAATAGATTTATGTTTTACTTTTCTTTCAAATTATATTTATGTGTGCTATGTTAAAATTTGACATAAAGTTCTCACGATCCAAAAGCCAAGGTCATGATGGCACACACCTCGAGAACCTAAAAATGGTGTTTAAGCTGAAAGAAAATGCATACGAGACTCCCGAAGGGAAGTCGAGCCATTAAATATAGAAAACAACAAAGAATTTCCCAAAACATGGTAGCATAAGTATGAAGAGCATCTAATACATTTGAAGAATCTGAAATACATCTCAAGTCTTCGAAAAGGAAGTTAAAGACTTTAAATGATAGATGGATACCAATGACGATCCGGAAAACAGGATCTCACCACAACTCCAGAAGAGACAGATCCATTGTATCCAATCAAGCGCTTTGAGGATCACCCTGCTTAGGATCTGCATCAAAGGGATAACAAAAGTAGGTGTGAGTACAATTCAAATGTACCTTGTAGGTTAGACCAATATAAGCAACTAAACATACTTAAAAGTAAACTATGAATTCCTCCACCTGCATAAACAGAAGTCCCATTCCGGCATCGGTGACACCAATTTTTATATAACGGCGAATAAAGTAAACACATAAGGGTACATGTAATCTTTAAATCAACACATAAACAAGTTACACGACACAACAAATATGGTCAATGTTATTCAATGAGATGATGATGTGATGAAATAATCTGGTGGTACCAAGGTCGTCACACAACATGTCGTATACACATTGCCAAGCATTTAACTTCCAGACAAAGACCCATGGGGGATGCGGAGTCCATATACCTATCTCATAATATCAGTATCTCATCAGAATGCCACCTATCTCGTTGTCAAGGATATAAGTAAGGCGTCATATTTTCTTTCTAAAAAGATAGTATTTATCCACTTTCTCATATTTCCATGAACAATGATATGGTGTATGAGGATGAATGCATCACAACACATATAACACAAGCCATAATCAGTTCATCAAGGGTTTCTAGATTCTGGAATGCACACTAGGTCACAAACAAGGAACTTAGTGGCATTTTTAGCCTTCATATCCACCATTAAACCCAAGAATGTAAAGGAATCTCTAAAGAATGTTGATTGGGTGAACTCCATGCAAGAGGAACTACATCAGTTTGAAAGAAGCCATTGGCACCTGGTCCCTAGACCGAAAGACAGAACCATAATAGGGACTATGTGGCTGTTCAAAAACAAGTTAGACGAGCATGGAGTTATTATAAGAAACAAGTCAAGAATGGTTGTGCAATGGTATAATCAAGAAGAAGGGATTGACTAAGACGAAACATTTGTTCTGGTGGCCAAGTTGGAAGCCATAAGAATCTTAATTGTTTTTGCTTCCTATGTGGGATTCAAACTATTTCAAGTTGATGTAAAGAGTGCCTTCATGAACGAATACTTGATGGAACACGTGTATGTGAAACGGTCTCCGGGTTTTGAGAACATTGATATACCAAATAATGTATTGAAATATGACAAGGCACTATACATATTGAAGCAAGCTCCAAGAGTTTGGTATAAAAGATTGTTAAAATTTCTTCTTTGTAATGGGTTCAAGAGAGGGGAAATTGACAATACCTTGTTTTTGGAATCAAGAGGAAATGAACTTCTCATTGTCCAAGTATACGCTGATGATATTATTTTTGGAGGCACTTCAGACTCACTGTGCAAGGAATTTTCTAATTTGATTGGAAGTAAGTTTGAAATGTGCATGATGGGGGGACTTAACTTCTTTTGGGGGCTTCACATTAAGCAGTCTACACATGGTACCTCAATCTTTCAAGAGAAATATATCAAGGATCTTCTCAAAAAATTTCATATGCTTGAAGCTAAGACAATTGACATGCCTATATGAACTAATTTGGTGATATTGATGAAGCAGGTCTAAAAGTAAATGAGACCATGTATAGGAGAATCATTGGGTCTCTTCTCTATCTGAGTGCGAGAAGACTAGATATTGTGTTTAGTGTGGGGATGTGTGCAAGGTTCCAGGCTTGTCCCATGTAATATCATTTGAAGACAACAAAGCGTATCCTAATATATCTAGAGGGAACCCTAGACGTGGTCCTATACTTCCCTTTTGGAGATGTTTTTGATCTAGTTGGATACTCCGGTGCGGACTATGCAGGGTACCTGGTTGACTGGAAAAGTACCTCTGGAATTGCTCACTTTCATGATCATCATGAATCAGAATACAATGGCTCTATCCATAGTTGAAGTTGAGTATGTTGATGTTGCATCATGTTGTACTTAACTTCTATGAATAAAGCAACAACTTGAGATTTTGGTGTACTCACTGATATAATTCCTCTTCTTTGTGACAACACAGGTGCTCTCAATATGGCCAAAAACCTAGTTCAACATAAGAGAACCAAGAAGATGGATGTGAGGCACCACTTATTAAGAGATAATGTTGAAAAAGGGAATATCATCATGAAGTTTTGCAAGACAGAGGATCAGATTGCTGGCATTTTTACCAAAGCCTTAAGTAGAGACCAGTTTGCCGAGAAAAGGTTAAAGCTGGGGATGATCAAATTGAACTGACCTCTCAACCTTGATGCATTCAACCTCTCATTGACTATGATTAGGGAGCAGGTATCATTGTTTTTTGTCTTGTAGTAATGTATGAATTCAACTAAGTAGCTTTTGTAGGTATAAGCTCATGGTGATTTAGCTAGAGGGAAGAGGAAAGAAGTACTGATAGAGAAATTGATGTTCAAAATGAAGAGAGGGACCTGGTCCTTTCTTAAAGGTTAGTATATGCTTACTGTATTTTTGAAATATTGTAGGAAACGATCACTTCTACCACGTTTCACTCTCTCTCTCACTATGAATCTATATCACTATGTTCCAAAATGCCAAAGGTCACCTCTGTTCAGGGACTAGACACATCTTTTGGAAAGTTATATGTAACCTCTCTTCCTCCCAGCTATTCGAAAAAATCCAAAATATACTCATCTCCCAAAAAATCTTCACTCTGAATCTTCTCCTTCTTCTTAGTCGTTCATAGAAATGTCAAAATCTCCATCCCTTCCAAAAGACTCTCACCCCACGGAAGATGAATCTCCTATTAACTTCTAGTTCAACCCTCTAGTTCAAGCTGAAAAACCCTCTCCATCTACCCCCATATGTGCAGTTGGAGAAAGTGGTGAATCTATAACTCAGACTATAGAAGTCCTAACTTCTCCGGTTGAAATACTTGACCCAAACTCACTCTCTTAAAATGAAATTCTCCTCTGCTCTCCCACACTCGTTTCTCTCCCTTTTAGAATAATTCTCAAATTGCCTCTACTTGTTTAGAGGTTCAATCGGTTGTAAAACCTCATGCAGTTGAAAACTCTTCTGATCCAGATGTTACTTCACAACCAGGACCCGTATCCTCTACTATGTCTAAAAGATTTATTGATGGGGACCTTCTGGTTGAAAGGGGGATGCAACCAGACATCCTGCTACTGGTGATGAATGGGTAGTATAAAGTCTCACAGATATGAACGGGGACATTCAACCTTCTTTCTCTAAGAAGGAGGCAAAATCTCCATATGCAGTGGCATACAAGTTGGGACCCTTGTTTGATCAGACACCTGGTACTGATTTAACTATGAATTTTGTCTAAGAAGAGGTAGATGAAGAAGCGGGCATTGCTTCTCTTGTTCAGAAAAGGAAATGAATGAGAGGAATAAATGAACCAGGTGAATCAATAAGGTGGAAAGTAAAATCATCGAAAAGGAAAAGAAAAAATTTGAGATATCAACATTTGATCAAGGATAAATCATTGAGAAAGGGAAAGGTAAAGTTAATGAACATCCTCATGTTAAAGTTGTTAAAAATTATCCCACTCGTGGCTCACAGAAGAAATTAATAGGTGATGCTATGATTTCTAATAAATAAAAAAACTCACAATAGATGAAAGAAGAATAACACCATTCATGAAGACAAGGACTTCTCTCTTGAGGACCTGATCAATGTTTCAAAGTTACTGGATGAGAGTGAAACTGAGTAAAAAGATATTTGAAGGGTGTCAGCAAAATAAGGAAAGCAATTGGTGGGAAATGAGTTAAATATAATGACTTGAAACCTAAAGGAGATACGAATAAAAAGAGATACAGTAAAAAGGAATCGATGGTGGAGAAACTTGAACCAGGGTAACAGAAAGTTAAGAGACCAGGTTCACATGTTAAGCGAGGAAAGGCTGACAAAGTACTGTCCAAAGAGGAAATAATTTTAATTCTTAATACTCAAAAGGTTTTAAATTGAAGAGTGTTTGATCCGGAGATTCTTGATAAACCAAGAATGAGATACCTAGGTGACTATGTGACCTTGCAAGAATGGGAATACTTGTTTGAGTGGCTTGTTCCTTCCTTGCATGAGGCTGAAGTTCGTGAATTCTACTATAACGTGGAGATTCGTCAGGATGGGAGCATTTATACCAAATTTCATGATGTGTAGATACATTCGAGTGAGGAAATTTTTGTAGTTATTTGGGAAGTACCCTGCCTGGGGATCAGGTCAATGGACAAAGGGTCGCCTTTAAAGACCTTTATCAGTGCGACAAGCAAGATTGATGGACTTAAGTACTGGAATCCCTAAGAAATATCTCATAGGTGAGCACCATTTATACTTTGAATTTGTTAATAAATTCCTTCTACCCCACATAGAGAAAAGAACTGTAGCTTCCTCTGCCGACCTTTTCCTTATGGAAGCTTTGGACAAGTATGATACCATAAATATTCTTGGAATTACGCTAGAGAAAATGGGTAAAGTGATGAGTGCTAAGGATAGACGTCATGGATTCGCATATGGGTACCTGCTAAACCGAGTCTTCAGACACTTCAATGTACGCCTTGGGAAAGGAGTTGCAGGCACTATAAAGCAAGTAATATCACTGTCCACTCTCATTGAATGTGAGTGCATTGAAAGGAAAATTAATTTCAAGTCCCAAGTGCCAGAGCTCCTTCAGCTGCAGGACTTGCTTGAAAGAGAAGTGGAGGATCTGAGTGGAGCCTTGGTAGCAAAAGACCTTGAGATAACTCAACTCAAGGCCTTGATCTAAAAAGAAATATCCCAGGGATCAGGTCTAGTGTAGATGTGCAAGCTGAGTTGGCAGAGCTGGAAGTGACGAATGAAAACCCGCTTTAGTCTAATGCCAAATTGAACGAAGAGGTCAAGGTCTTCACCAAGAAGTTGCTTCAGGCTCATACTGATACAAACACTCACATGACCATGCTCTTGCAATCTTTTACCCCACAGCCCCCTCCGTCCTCAAATCCTCCTTGTTTTCCCTTGTTTCCCTATTTAGTGGTGAAGTGTTATATAATAGTTCTTACTTGTAGTTTAGTTGATGCTTCCTCTATCAAATGAAAATCTTGCTCTGTTTTCCTTCTCTTCTCTAATTGCTTAGCTACTCATGTTATGTGTCGCCCAAATGCATTGGATTCATTTCATTTTTTGCTTGACATCTTGCTTGTGTTTACTATTGTTACTTTTTATGATATCAAAATGGGGAATATACATATTGGTGATAGGGCAATGTACATATTGGTGATAGGGGGCATAACAACAACAACAACAATGCACTAAGGTTTCATGCCCCAAGCCTACACCCTTGACGTGGCCAGCACTCGAGAACCATTACAAATCCCCAAGAGAACTCTTGGTCTGGCTGACTACTTTGCGGAAGACTAACTCAAGAAGATTTAATCTTTAAAATAGAATTTAAATTCACAAGTCTCAAAACTCCAACTATCTCATAATAGTATACTCAAAACTGTTTGAAAGTACTCTGAAAATAATAATAGTTTTCCAAAATAGTTTAAAGGAAATACTGACAGAAACTTAAAACTAACTATCTATAAAGCCTTTATAGTTCAGCATGGATGTCGGGACACGACCCATGACACCTCAAGACTACTAAACTGAAATACAAGAGTGAAGTCCTCCAAAATGCAAGGAAGGCTTACCAAAGCTAGCAAGAAGTGCAAAGTGATCTCAATGGAGTGCTTGATGATAATCCTGAATACCTATATCTGCTTCACAGAAAGATGTTGGTCGAATAACATCAGGACATTGAATGTACGAGTATGTTATAATGTTGAATGAATAAATAACTGAACTGATAAGGCTAGAAGATTACTTACCTAAACCCAACTCAATACAAAACAATAATAAGATATGAAATATTTAAAGCTTCATAAATAAAAGATGATTACTGAAGGATGTATATAAAAAAAATATAAATTACTCCTTACTCTTATTTGGAAGATTCTCTAACCAAAAACCATCACTATGAGCTATGTGATTATACAACATCTCACCCACGCTGCTAAAATTGTCTTATACCTTGCCGGGGGTATAGAACACCTCGCTCAACTAAGTGGATCCACCAAAGCTCTACGCGAAAGCAATAAAGAGTCATATAAAAAGTATGATCATTTATCCATGTTGGCTACATGTTTTATGAGGAATGTGAGTTGTTTGAACTCATCCCCATATTGGTGCTCAATACTAGTCCTAATAAATATATATACTTATGCTCAAATGTATAAAACATATTCTTTCTCAATTTGAGGTAATTGCTTAAAATATCCTCTTAAGAGAGGTAACTGCTCTGAAATATATCCAAACTCATTAACTCATTTAGAAATTAAATTTTCTCTTTACTTAATGTTAAAATTATACATTTGGAAATACTTAGTTCCCTTATACTCTTTCTCACATGTACAAAACTCTTCTAAAAAGTCATATTTGCTTTCTCAGAAAATCAGTTTAAGACCATTGTTTGGTTAAAAAGATTCTCAATAATAACTCAATAAATGCTCAATTATAACTCAGAAATAGGGTTCATGCTGAAAAATAGACATGAACAATTTACTGGAGAATCTCAATGCAAGATATAGCAACTCAATAATTAGGATATAGAATTCAGAACTCAACAATGAAACTCATCTCAAGAATTATCAAAACTAATGATGTAACCTTATATTATTCTTTACTGATAGAAAATAGATGTACGGCGTGAGGACAAACTGATTCCATCACTATGATAGCCTTACATACTTGAAAGAACACAACTGTTGAGAGGTTTGAAGAAAACCTTGATTGGAAGACTTGAAACCCTAGTTTTTGTCTTTCTTGTAGTTTTCTTGGAGATGAAGGGTAGAGAAGAATAGTGGATTGAAAACCTTAGGATTCGTAAAGGGAATCTTGAACTTGGAGCCTTTAGATCTTGAGAAATTGGAGAAATCCCTATCTTGGAGTTCTTGATCTTTGGAAGAAGGAAAATTAGGGATATTGAGAGTTTTTATACATATAATGATGTTTTAGGTTGTAAGATGGACTTAGGAAAGTTTATTTAGGGTAAAAGATCAAGAATACCCTTCTAGGAACGTATGGAAACCATAAGAGTCAAAGAAAATGACATTTTAATGAATTTTGTCGGCCAAATCGGCGATTTGGAGGAGATATTTAATTGGATAGCTTATAGGACACATTATTTATTATTTTTTTGAGAGATATGAGTGTTTCAAGTTGAACTTTATATGAACTCATGCGAGAACTTAGCCAAAAGGAATGTTGTGAACTTGGGTTGGTGTTTGAGGTCCCTTATGACTCTGGATCACTTTAGATTCTCTTGATACACTTGGTAAAGAACTTCATAACACATGAGTAAATAGGACACCCGATTCAAGATCATATACTTAGGATGAATAAGGGTAAAGTTGCGAGGTTTTATTGAATGATTTGGGTCTTAGGCTAGAAATTTTTGGGGTGTTACAATATCACCCCTTTGGGATCATTCATCCTTGAATGACGGCTGAACTGAGCATGGAAAGGGAAGGAGTTACTCTTACTATCTTTCTGACTTTTGAACTTGCCTACGTTATAGGTGGAACTGTTTTATACTAAGAATTTGGGATTGTCTATAAGACATAATTTACAAACGATATTGGTTTGAACATAGTCACACTTTACCTGAAGTTATTTGACATAAAACAAGGGTATCTGGGCACGAAGTAGGCACATGACTACTATGCCTTAAGCGATATGACTGCTAGCTTTCAAGCCTAGCAACAGCTCTAAACCATGCCCTCTTTTATGCATATTGCACCTCATTAGCAGAAACTCATAACTCATACAATGGTTTATGACTAATCTTACCAAGGTCTAGGTTAAACTGTGTGCTATTACTATGTTCAAGCCTTAGTCTAAATTACAAGGTGCTAAACATGAGATGCTTATACTAATCTAAACCACAAGATTTAGGTTTTATACCTCTATAGGGAATCTCATCCCAAGAATACTACTCCTTACCACCCCATTCAACCAACCTCGAGTCCTAATCAAGAATCACCTAATGCATTATGCATTCATCCATATGCTATCAACACCATATTCAAGCCTAGAACTATAACCACTCCATGGACTTTTACTAACCAATTCTTCTGAGAATTTCTCATTCTCTCATCATCTCTACCAACTTAAATTTCACGCATTACTACCAAGAAACCGACTAATTACTATCATCTAGCTATTAGTTATAGTAAAACTTCATCTCATTCTCCTTTGACATTTATAACCTTAGATGGAATAAGCACACCATCACTACCACAATAAAAAAAACATCAACTTTCTCCTTCTATCATTACTCAACTACATTCATCAACAACATTATCAAAATAAAAGGATCACTGACGGAGCTTAGAGGCAAAAATCATAAGCATGATTTATTCGAGAAATCTTATATATAAAAATATATGAATGACGTAACATTATTTTGCTAGATATTGAGGGTAAATCATTAATTCGCGAGACTGAGCATACTATTAAACATGAGATGCTTATCTGAATAGGTGCATATCATGAGGCTGATATTCATAACTCTTTGGAGTAAGCTTGAGATCAATGGGATAAAGTCTTTGCCCTTCGTTCTAGGAACTGAAGTGTATGAGTATACATCAAGGACACAATTATGATATTAGTAAAATCAACAAGATGTTGTAACGACTGAACTTTGAGGAATACGTTAGTGTATGAATGCATTAATATAACACTACAACTCTTTCTAAACACATCACTATCAGATTCTAACACTTGACTTGGTTTCTCAACTTATCATCTCCCTCTTAGGTCTAAAGCTGATACTTTAAAGCTATGGATCTATTCCATCTCTTCTAAACTAGATTATATTTGATATACTCTAATACTCGGCAAAGGCTAATCTCATGGCTACCGTACTCTCCATATGCAGGTATTAAGATTCATTCTAAAAACTCTTTCTCTTAACCTCTTCTCAGTGGCCTATAAAACTTGTTAGTCTAACTCTTAATAGTTCGACTTCTCATTCTTAGTCAGTTAATACTGCCTTTAGTTCATATCTATCCAACTAGAGGAAACTTGAACTATATTTAAGAGGATCATCTTTGGCTATATTTGATCCCTTCGACCAACCTCTAAAGGGTAATAAATAATTCTTACATCAGCCTACTACACATTGACAGCTTGAAAATACTATCTAGGCACTCATGAAAAAATTATAAACTAAATTTGAACCTCATCTAACTACATAGGATCCCATGTACACCTCTTAATTCTCTTGCTAATATAATGACATAGCCACACTTTATTACTCTCATCTAAGGGTCACAATACCAATTTTGTATCACTCACATTTATGTAACACCCCGTATGCTAGAACTACAAAAATGCAGATTTCCAGAAGTTGTAGGTGCAATCCATGGTTGCCACCTAACCTACGGCCCGTGCTGGTGATCCATGGATGGCCACCTGCGACCCTTCTCCAGAACCCTCTGCAAAATTAGCTAAGTGTCAACCCACGCCGGGACCTACGGACCGTAGGTCAGACCACGGTCTGTGGTCCAGGGTCGTAGGTCAGACCTCCCAATTTCAGTCCCAGTCGCGAACGATGGTTCACCAGAATAGACCGTAGGTCCATCCACGGTCCGTCGGTCCGGTCCGTAGGTGACCCCCGATAGTAGTTAAGTCAGGGGTCATTTGGTCTTTTTCCTATGCGTTGGACACCTAAACTATGTCGTTTAACCCCTAAACTACGTAGTTTTGGTAAATTTTAGCCTAGTAAACAAATTAGAACTTACCCTAGTCATTCATTTACCAAAAAACATAGAAAAATTAGAACACAGAAGGAGAAAGGAGTCGACCAGCCCTAGTTTCAAAATGCAGCAAGTTTTGATCTTTTCCAGCCCTGAAATCGAAAGATTTCTCCGTGGAATTTGTCACCATGTATGTGGGATTTCACTAGTGGGTTCCTTTCACCCATTAGGTCCCTAGAATTCAGTCTGATTCTTGATTTCCTTAATATTATCTAGACCTAGGGTTTCTAGAATTTCAGCAGATCAGTATAAATTAGTTACTTTAATGTTCCTAATCAGATTTTCATGAGTTTAGTATGGTTTAGTATAAATTCCTTCATAATTTCAGAACCCTAGCTATGTAGTTCTTTTAGTTCATGAATTGCACATGCTATGTCAGTTTATTCAGTTATACATGCTCAAGTTAAAAATGTTTCACTATCAGTATATTAATGTTGCATTTTCCGTTAGCATGTCAGTATTTTGAGCTATCAAGAATTACAACATTTCAGTTATAAATTGCTAAATTACATAATCAATTGGGAGACACTTAATACCAAGTGGAATAGGGTCAGTCACCCGCAAGTCCCAAAACTACGTGTCCCATAGGTTGTAAGTACCCTCTGTGGGAAACATTTTAGTGCTCACGCCAGTCACGCCTCTATACCTCTGGCAGGGTATATTGGGTCCTCTCGATGGGCCTTATACATCGGACTCCACACCTAGCTCATGTGGTTTTTTGTTGGTTATTCGTAACTCCCACAGTTAAGTCATAATCTATTGCATTGACAACATTATCAGTACAATTCAGTATTCAGTTTCAACATGTTATAAACTTGGTCATTGTATTCAGTTAGGTTATGTTCAAGATTGTTAGTATCCTTATCATGTTCAGATTATATCATTGATTTATTATTTGTTCAGTTATGTTACCATTTAGCTTTACTCTATCATGCATGCTCAGTACCTTTCAAGTACTGACGCCTACTCTGCACTACATCTTCTCGTTATGTAGGTTCAGGTTCTCAACTTCCAGATCACGCATAGATCGGTTCCCGATCTTCTGTTCAGCAGCATCAGTGGTGAGTCCTCATTCTTTGAGGACTAGTGACATGATTATCTTCTTTTGCTTTTAGTCTTTAGTTTCAGTATTTGCTAGATCTAGCTGGGGCATATACCAAATTTTTTAGTCAGTAGAGGCTTTATTTTAGACATAGTTAGAATCAACTTTAGTGTTTGAGTTTTACTTTTCAGTTGTTTTCAAACTTTCACTTATCATATATTCAGACAGTATATGGGTATTCCCCACCATTTCAATTTAACTCATTATTTAGCTTCCGCATTAGTTATATATTTCAGTATTTGTTAAGTATGCTTATGATATGCTATCTCAGGGTTAGCTTGGGGTCACTTGTGATCCTAGGTCCCATGTCCGCGTCCTGGGGTAGTTTCGAGGCGTGCCAAACTTGGTATCAGAGCATTAGGTTTAAGAGTCCTAGGATGTCTGAAAAGCCACACTAAGTAGAGTCCTTTTCATGGGAGTGAACTGCCCCACATCTAATGAGAAGGAGGTTGCGAAGTGTTTTAGGAAAACTATATTTTTTTACTACTCTTATAGTGTGTTAGGTATGATCTGACTTCTCGTTCTAATCCTTTGTTATACGTTTCAGATCATGCCTCCTCGTAGAGCTTACGCAAGGAATGCGAATGCTAGGAATGCAAACGCAGCTCCTCCAGTCCCAGATAAGGAAGTTTTGAATAATGAATTTTGGAATGATCCAACTGTTAGCTCAGAGTATGACCAACCAGAACAACCAGCAGGTTTCGATTTTGCAAATGATAATGTTGGGTCAACTGCAGCTAGAGTTTGGGATTTTGTTAGGATGAATCCGTCTGAGTTCTTAGGATCGCAGATTGGTAAGGATCCCTAAAACTTCATTGATGAGGTCAAGAAGATCTTTGAAGTGATCCAGGTAACTGGGAATGATTGGGTTGAGTTGGCATCTTCCCAGATTAAGGATGTGGCTCATATCTGGTATACTTAGTGGAAAGAGAACAAGGGTACAAATGTAGCTCCTATCACTTGGGAATGCTTTAGTGAGACCTTTTTGGACAGGTTCTTCCCAAGAGAGTAGAGGGAGGCAAAAGCTAAGGAGTTCATGAACTTGAGGCAAGGTAACATGACAGTCCAAGAGTATGGACCCAAGTTCACCCAACTCTGCAGGTATGCTCCTCACATGGTTGCTGATTCCAGGGCACAAATGAACAAGTTTCTGTATAGAGTGTCAGACTTGGTGAAACAGGGTGCAGAAATGTTATGTTGCTGAAAGATATGAACATCTCTAGGCTCGGGACTTATGCTCAGCAGGTTGAGGGAGATAAGCTTAGGGAAAAGACTAAGGAGAATAAGAAGGGTAGAATAGGCAACTATGAATACTCCCAATAGAAATTGGGTGGTGGAAATCGCTCGCAGGATCAATAGAAATCTTCAGCTCCAGTACCTTTATCAGCTAGTGTTCCATCCTCCAAGTTCAGACATGATTAGAAAGGTAGGGCATCAGGCTCTAAGTCTTACGAGAGTGTTTCAGGAACTATAACCTACCCAACTTGTTCTAAGTGTGGTAAGAACCATCCGGGCGAGTGTCTTCCAGGAAAGGAAGGATGTTTTGTGTGTGGCCAGTCTGGTCACAAGTTGAGAGATTGTCCTTCTAAATAGGGGCAAGTAGGCAATAATGGTAGAACTCAGTTTACAACTTCAATAGCACCAGCAGGTCGCCCGACTCAGTAAGGTAACTCATCTTGTACAAGTGGCGGACACTGCCAAAATAGGTTGTATGCTCTTGAGGCTCACCAGGATCAGGAAGATTCTCCTTATGTGGTCACTGGTACATTATGAGTCTTTAATCTAGATGTTTATGATTTGTTAGATCCAGGGGCTACTCTTTCCTTTGTAACTCCTTATATAGCAGGCAAATTTGATGTTAGTCCAAAAACTCTCTCAGAACCCTTCTCAGTCTCTACTCTAGTTGATGACCCAGTTATAGCTAGACGAGTATATAGAATTTGCCCTGTCACAATCTCCTGAAAAGTCACCTCAACAGATCTTGTAGACTTAGAAATGGTAGACTTTGATATCATTCTAGACATCGATTAGTTACATTCCTGTTATGCCTCAGTCGATTGTAGGACTAGGATTGTTCATTTTCAGTTTTCATACGAACCAATCTTAGAATTAAAGAGTAGTAGCTTAGTTCCTATGGGTCAATTCATTTCTTACCTTAAGGCCAGCAAAATGATCTCTAAGAGTTGTCTCTATCATCTAGTTCGAGTTAAGGATTCAAGCTCTGAAACCCCAACTCTTGAGTCAGTTCTAGTAGTTAATGAGTTCCCAGAAGTATTTCCAGAAGATCTTCCCAGAGTTCCTCCTGAAAAGGAAATTGACTTTGGAATTGATCTCCTTCTAGATACCTAGACTATCTCTATTCCTCCTTAAAGAATGGCTCCAGTTGAGCTTAAGGATTTGAAAGAGTAGTTGAAAGACATTCTACATAAGGGCCTCATCAGATACAGTATTTCCCCATGGGGTGCACCAGTGTTGTTTGTGAAAAAGAAAGATAGTTCTCTCAGGATGTGCATTGACTATCGGTAGTTGAACAAAGTCACAATCAAGAATAAGTACCCTATCCCCAGGATTGATGACTTGTTCGACCAACTTCAGGGTGCTAGTAATTTCTCAAAGATAGACCTCAGAGATAGTGACATTCCGAAGACAGCCTTTTGAACTCGGTATGGTCATTATGAATTTGTAGTCATGTCATTTGGACTAACCAATGCTCCTACAACTTTCATGCATTTGATGAATAAGGTGTACAAGCAGTACTTGGACTTGTTCATTATCATTTTTATTGATGATATACTCATTTACTCTAGGAATAAGGAAGAACATGAGTGTCACACCCCGAGACTACCCCCGAGACGCGGACACGAGACCTAGGACCACAAGTGATCCCAAGCTAACCCTGCTGACATGATCATGAGCATACTAAAGATAATTAACTGATGCGGAAGCTAAATCATAATTTAAAATGAAAAGATGGGGAATACCCATATACAATAACTGAGATAAATGATAACTGATGAGTTTAATACAAAGAAGATATTAACTCAATACTAAGTTGAATCTAACTATGTTTGAAATAATCCTTTAAACTGACTAGAAATGCTAGGATAGGCCCTAACTAAGTCTAGTAAAATTGAACCTAAAGGACAAAAATACTGAATAGAAACTCATGACTATTGTCCTCAGAGAATGAGGACTCACTACTGATTCTGCTGAACTGGAGATCGGGAACCAATCTAAGCATGATCTGGATGTTGAGAACCTAAACCTACATCACGAGAAGATGTAGCGCACGTATGTGTCAGTACTTGAAAGGTACTGAGCATGCAGAATAGAATACAGCTGAAATAACATATAACTGAACAAGGCAAATAAGTAATGATATAATCTGAACATGATATAGATACTGAATCTGAACTAACTGAATGCAGTGACCAATTTATAACATGCTGAAACTGAATACTGGATATACTGATAAATGGTCAATGCAATAGAATCTGATTGAACTGTGGGAGCTACTAATAACAGATAATAAAACCACATGATCTAAATGTGGAGTCCGATGTATATGCCCCATCGAGAGGACCCAATATACCCTGCCAGAGGTATAGAGGCATGCTGGCGTGATCACTGAAATGATGCCCACAGAGGGGACTTACAACCTATGTGGCGAATAGTTCTGGGACTATTTGGGTACGCTGAACCCTAGTCCAACTCGGTATTATTTTACTCCCAATGGATTAAGTAATTAACATATTATATTATGACTGAATTTATGTAATACTGGATAGCTCAAAACTGAACATGCAAAACTGAGAATGCAACAATTAATCTGATAATGATGCATTCGTAAACTGAGGCATGTATAACTGAATACTGAAATATCTGACCTAGCATGTGTAATTCAAGAACTAAAGAAATGCATAGCTAGGGTTCTGGAATTCATGC
>JAJOOO010014502.1:0-24897 GCA_029582685.1 Solanum piurae | reverse complement strand
AAAGAAATTAAGAAAACTTATAGTTTTCAAAGATTTAAACAGAAAAAATCATTTGAAAATACCAAAGAGGGTTCGGGGTTCAATTTACACTTCGAGAAGGGTTTAAGCATTCGAAGTGTCCGCTAACATGCGGTTGACCTGCGACTTGACTTAAAATATATTTTCACTATTTTTAGGAAAATGGTTTAACATAAAAGAAAATATGATAATTTACAATATTCAGTTAACTTTGAAAAGATAGTTGAACATTTTATATCTTTTTTTTTTTTTTATTTTTTTTATTTTTTTTATTTTTTTTTTATTTTTATTTTTTAGAGAATGGGATCCAAAATGTAACATTTGAATTAAATTACAAGTGATTAGAATATTAATAAAACTAGATTTATTTAATTCATTTTAAATCAATTTAATAAATTAAAACATGAAAATCATTTCTTAATTGACTAACCTAAATACTTTAACTTAAAAACAATTTTAAGGTGAATAAAATGTGATTAAGTGAAAAAGTATTAAAGAACATCTCTTTTTTAACAAAAGGTTTAACTTAATTGAAGATATAAAAGTTTGACCAATATACTTGATTAATAAGATAAATGAACACAAAAACATGAAATATATTAAAATTAAACCGACACAAAGAAAATAACTCATCTGTTGGGGAATCTAATTAAGTTAATTAAAAATTATAAAGTTAGAGTTAAGCAACAAATAATAAATAATCACAATTAAATAATTAAAGGGTAAGAGAAGAATTGAATTTGGGCCTCCTTTTGGGCCAATTTCACTGAAATTTTTAGGGTTTAATCCTAAACCCATTTTTGTATACATTTTATGTATATCAGTGTATATTAGCGTGTATATCAGCCCCTTTTATGTATATCTTGCTTCCAAACACCTGTATTTCGCCTCATACCTGTATTTTCCATTTTTTGACATGTATACTATATGTATACAGTGTATACTGAATGTATACCGTCAATCTTAGGACTTTCGGACACCTGCAATCTGGATTTTCAGCCCTGTATTTCCGTCCAATTGCTTTGGCTGACTCGATAAGAGGTAAAGTTGGACCTTTGGCTCAACGAGGAGATGCAAGGATAGGGAATGGGAGTCCAAAATAGACTCGAGGCAGATTTCACATGGAAAGAAAGAGTGATAAGAGGATTAGTCCGATGCATATCTAGAAAAATAATTCAAACCAAAACAAAAAAAAACTCAACCATAATGCCATTGTAAAAGAAAATCACAAAGGCAATGCTTTTGGATTTAAGAAATGTATCAGTAGCCAATCCAAGGTTGATTGTCATTGATTACAGATATTGGCAAATGCATATGAAAAGAAAATTAACACCATATAAAAGATTTAATAAAACTTAGCATGGAGAGACATTTATTACAATGAAAAGCTAAAGCTACAAGGAAATAAAAAGCAACTTTATCATTTCATACACTATACGAAAAGGCAATGAAGAGAGGCAGAATTGCAGCAAGCTTATCACTCACAAATCCATGTTTTAAACAAATTGGTGCGATAACCACGTTGAGAGCTTTTAAGTCCAACAATCAAGCACATAGATCAATATAGTCTTAGCATATTTTAAAACAACTATCCCATTTTTGCAGCCTAATAATCTAAATTAAACCAAATGATGGACATCTAATTTAAAAGCTCACGGATAGGCATTCGGTATTAATGACTCTTACGTAAATCCTATAATCCGCTCAATGGTTATCTCGTCTTCAAGTAAAATATATTAAAAGAAGTGGAACTTGTTACATTCTTTTACAAACAATGACACAAACTATAGAGATAAACATGATGTGATTTAAACATGAGTTGACGAATCAAAACTTTTATCAAGTTCCAATTAAAACAGCCCACTTTTTAGCCGAAGTAAACCGTTGCCGCATAAGAAACTAGTGTCATTACGCAAGGAATCATATACCCAATACTCTTGAGAAGTTGTGGCCTTATATGCTATCAAAGTGAGCGACTAATGCCAAAAAAATTAAATTCCATACGAAGAGTAACGAAATAGTGATTAAGACCATTTTTTAAGATGATAGACATGCTATTTAGGAGTCCTCTTAATAACTTAGCAGCCAAACAAGACAGAAAACAGATGCTATACTTGACGCATTTCAAGAGCTCAAGTTTTACCCACAAGAAGAGATTTCAGAACACTTGGAGAGATTGGAGACCTGAATAGGTCAATATGTTGAGGCAGTTCGAAAAGAGAAAATAGACAGCAAATTGGAAAGAGAGCAAGAACTAAATAGCTTGAAATGCGAAAATAAGATAAAATCCTACACTTTACATTAACTCGACTTCCAATAATTAACGAAAACACACAATCGTCAAGCAGGATATCAATACGAAAAGAGATACAAAGGGGGCTCAAACAACCTGTGAACAAGAAGAAGAAAGCAAAATATGACTCGCATCATTCAAAAAGGAAAACTAGAAATAAGGGTGGGGTGTTACTTTGAAAAGTTTAAACTAAAACTAGAGCACATGAAACTTATACAAGAATTTAAGATTTGAACGAATACGAGTAGCGTCAAGAAGCTTAGCAAGAACATTACTACATTACTGATAAGAACTCTATTGAAACTAGCTAGGCCATTGGCAGGCATAAAAACAAATTCCACATTCGAACAACGACAGCCAAACAGAAACAAAGATTTCACAGTCTAGCAGATATTAAGTAAGGATAAACGAGATGAAGAGGTTACCTTCCAAAGTGCAGCGAAACTAGGACAATGAGCTGAGCAAAGACCAACCTTCCTGACTACGAGGGATTCCAAACAAAAGCAAGGAAGCTTGAGATGGAAATTCGGAATTGAGAACTTTTAGCCTAACCACTAGAAAACCAAAAGAGAACCTTTTCATGGATTTTTATATAACTATATTATGCCTCCCTTCTCTATATCCTTTCAATATTCTCTCTTTGTTTCTTGTCAAAGATTTCCAATTTTTCTTCTAAACCCCCCCTTTTCACTGAAGGGGAACACGAGCTTTTTATAGAGGAGGTATCAGGGTCGAATTGGGGGGAATTTAGGGGATGAAAATTGGACGAAGGCAGGGGAAGAAACGGGAATTACCATCCGATCTTCCATTCAAAAAATTTCCCAAAAACCAAAGAACTGCTGCTTGTACAAGATTTCAACCGAATTCCCTTAAAATCCGGATGACAAGATCAAGGTGGGCGGCTGTTGCAGAGAAAACTGTGGGAGCTACTGCTTGTTGATGCGTGAGGGAGAAGAAGACGCGTATGGGATCGTTAGAGTTGTTCACGCGTCACTGCTACTGTTGAAGCTTATGAACGTTGTTGTTCATGCCGTGTGAATTTGCTCTATTTTTCCGTGTACTCGCTGTTGACGCGCTGGGGTCGTTGGGGCGTTGGACTGCTGTTAACGTTTTTGGGTCTTCTTTGTGAAGAAGAAGAGGGTTGGGTCGGGTCAAAGAGGAAGAGGGTTGGGTCGGGTCAAAGAGGAAAAGGGTTGGGTCGGGTCAAAGAGGAAAAGGGTTGGGTCGGCTGGTTGGGCATTGTATTGTTTGGATCATTGTATTGTTGTTGACTTATTTGGGCCGAAATGGGTTGTTGTAGTTGGGAATGGTTGTATGTATGCATTGTATGTTTTAATGTTTTGTTGAAAATTGCTTAATGGCCCAACTTTGGTCTTTAAAAAAAATGTGTTGAAATGAATTGGAGATTTGGCTAAGGAAAATATAATCAAACAAAGCCCCAAATGAATTTCCGAATGTAACCAAATTGAGATTTGGTCAATATTTAATCAAGATGAATTAACGTGAATTAATTAATGAGCTTCTCAAACTTAACGAAATAAAATAATTAATTCGAATATAAACTAACCGATTTCAATAACTCAAAATTATAACTATAAATTATACTAGACTAAATAAATAAAATATTTACTGAAACGATGTAGAAATCTTTTGAGATGGTTTTCAAATATTTATAGAATATATTAATTGTATATAATTATATGAAATACATTTATTATTTAAAATACCAAAAAAAGTCAACTGAATTTATTTAAATTAACCTCGAAACTATTTGAATTTTATAAAGCTAATTATTTTTAAATGTTTAGAAATTAAGAAGCTCGAAAATTAATTATTATCGGGGAGGATCAAAATTAGGTGTCAACAACTGTCCCTCGTTTTGCTCGGATTGATGCAAGAAATTCGAGGAAAATAAAATTGACTAATCCAATTTTGACCGACCACATCTTCATCTTTTCTAAAAAGGGATTTGGTGCGGACTTTAAGAGTTATGGACGAACCCCGGAAATGGGTTTCCTACATATCTCAGGCTCTATGAGAATTCAGGCCACTTGTAGTTCGATACGCTTTATTTGACACACGATTTTGAAAGAATTCAAAAGTTATCCCAATATCGAATTATGAAGAGACCGGGATGCTCGAGAATAAGATTTAGGAGCGCATGTTGGAATACAGACGAGTTTTCAACATTGATTCTTCCTACATACCCCTCAACTTAGGAATCAGGCTGCTTGTAGTTCGACTCGATCGGTTGAAAAGGAAATCTTTTATGCAAGATAATCTTTGGTTATGGAAGAGTGACAAATAAGTTGAGAATGAAAAAGAGGCTTGCAACCTCTTAGCCATGAATGTGGTGCACTGCACACCCATAATTAAGAACTTACACGGACATAATTTTCCAAAGCTCTTGGTGTATTGTCACTCGGATTGTGGAGCTGTTTTCGATGGAAACCAAAATTTTCTGGATGCAAAACTGAAAACGATAAACCTAAGAAAACCCACATGCCTTCTGATAGGGGTGTGGTTTGATTGTGGTGGAGGTCGTTCCTCAGCTCGCATCCTAAGAGTTTGGCACTCCTCTTTGGACTATGTCCCTGTTCGCTGCTAAGAAAAAGTTCCACGTTGTGCTGCATCCTTTTTTATGTCGTCCGCACCTGTGGTTTGTTTTGGAGAATTTATCCTTTCGGATGCTCTCGACAAAGACTGAGATAAAACTCATTAGCATAAAAATGCAATTCAAATGGGAGACAGTGTCTTTTACCGTGTTGACACTTAATTGTTCTCCTTGAACATTTGACGTCAACTCTATCGGGTTTGACATAAAGCAAATAAAGCTTGTGTCTCATATTTACAATATAATCCTCAATGCACTCTTCAATTGATGTCAAAGCAATAAAATAAGCTGATGTAATATGTTGACGGTTTTCCTGATGTTGTTCTTGTAAAAAAAAATGATGCATCTGATGTTGATTTTCTTGTAATGGGTAAATCTTTCTCTTGCGATGCATAACTTTTCTTTTACTGTGCGTAAATCTCTTTCCCGCGATGCCTGAATCTTTTTCCCGCGATGCATGAATCTTCTCTTGCAATGCATGAATCTCTTTTCTCGCGGTGCATGAATCTTTTTCCCACGATGCATGAATTTTCTCTTGCAGTGCATGAATCTTCTCTTGCAATGCATGAATCTCTTTCTTGCAATGCATGAATCTCTTTTCTCGCAATGCATGAATCTTTTTCCCGCGATGCATGAATCTTTTCTTGCAATGCACGAATCTTCTCTTACAATGCATGAATCTCTTTTCTCGCAATGCATGACTTCTTTCACTTACTATGCATGACTTCTTCGCGATGCATGACTTCTTTTTCTTGCTATGCATGAAACTTTTGATGATGCCTCCCTGATACCGAACAAAGATGATGTTTCACCCAGCAACATAGGTGATCTTCTGGGTATCTCTTGGATGGTGGTATCGTTTCAATCGACAATATAAATAAAAATGACCCTCGGAGTAGTGGTATCATCTCATTTGACAATACGATATAAATAACTCTCTGGATAGTGATATCGTCTCATTCGACAATACAATATGAATGGCTCTCCGGGTAAAAATATTACCATGCCTGGTAATATGATATAGATAAATGTCCTTCAGGTGTCTTTAGTTGCTGGAAAATAAAATTTCTCTCTTTGGGGCTTCCATTTGCTCCATCTCCGAACATTATCGTATGTTCATTATGGACCTTGCCTTGTTGAGAATTTGAATGAAATAATGCTACTCATATCCCCGATTCTTTGGTTTAAGAAGCATAAAACTTTTCCTGCATCCACAGAAAAATTATCAATTTTGGGGAGCTCCCCGCCTTTTTTGACTTCTCCATATTCGTTGAATGGAGGGATATGATGATCTTAAGGCAAAGCTATAGACCTGCATCCATAGAAAAATTGTTAGTTTAAAATGAACTGATCTATGTCTATCTCTTCGGTTGTCTGCTTCTTATCTTGCTATCTCCGGTTGATTTCTTCGATCTCCCGCTTCTTGATAGATAAGACAAAATATTTTTATGCAAAGAAAATAATTGAAACATGGAGGGGAAGTTTTTAAGGAAAATAGATTTTTAAAAGTAATGTTTGGAAAAAATCACTGCCAAGTATCATGTCACGTCAAGCTTAATGAACGTCATTCGGAGTTGATGCATCGAGGTCCATCTGATTACTTGTTGGGAAGTATTCAAAGTTGCTCTAAACTGCCGATGAATCCTGTTGAAATTTTTTAGGTCATCCTCAAAAAATTTGTCCCAGTTAACTGTCTCGGCGTATCTTTAACCGTTGGTGAGCAAATGATGGAATTTTTGAGATCTTCTCCAAAATTCTGTCCCGGTTGCAAATCTCAAAGTAACTTCAGTCTTGACTTTGTTGGAGAGATCTATTTCTTGAGAATTTTTTTATTCCTTCTCAAATTTTTTGTCCCAGTTTCTATTGTAAAGAGAAATATAAATCTTACGGGAGATATGACCGAGCCCTTGTGGCGCCTACGTATCACGTTGAGGCAGGAATCAAGTCAAACGTAGTTCCTCCTCTCGAGGACTAACAAATTAAGAAAAATTACAAAGAAACCAACCAAGGCCGACATAGGCCGCCTATGTATCTCATTCTTGAGAATTCAGGTCGAACGTAGTTCAGGTACTAGAGAAATATTAAATGGGAATAAAGGGGTGACCGAGGCCGACATAGGCTGCCTACGTATCTCATTCTTGAGAATTCAGGTCAAATGTAGTTCAAATACAAGGAAATATTAAAAGGGGATAAAGGAGTGACCGAGGTCGACATAGAACGCCTACGTATCTCATTCTTGAGAATTCAGGTCAGACGTAGTTCATTACAAGAGGGATAAAGTTCTAAATCAAGTTATTACAAGTAAACAGGACGATTACAAAGAAATGACAGAAATACAAACTGAAACTTCACACATAATATCTCTTGACAGCATCTGAGTTGATCGGTTTCGGCCATTCGGTGCCATCCATCTCCGACAGGATCAAGGCACCTCCAGATAACACTTTGCGAACCATGTAGGGTCCTTGCCAATTTGGTGCAAATTTTCCTTTGTACTCATCTTGATGAGGGAAAATGCGTTTGAGAACTAACTGACCAACTTCGAACATTCTGGCTCTTACTTTCTTGTGGAAAGCACAAATCATTCTCTGTTGATACAGTTGACCATGACAAAGAGCAACCATTCTCTTCTCATCAATCACTGTTAACTGATCAATCCGCTTGCGAACCCATTCAACATCATTCAATTCAGCTTCTTGGATGATTCTCAATGAAGGTATTTCAACTTTTGCAGGTATAACTGCTTCTGTTCCATATACTAGCAAATATGGAGTAGCTCCAACTGATGTTCTGACAGTCGTTCGGTAACCCAACAAAGCATACGGTAGCATCTCATGCCAACCTCTGCAATTATCAGTCATTTTCCTCAGAATCTTCTTTATGTTCTTGTTGGCGGCTTCTACAGCTCCATTGATTTGGGGACGATAAGCGGTCGAATTTCGGTGAGTAATTTTGAATTGTTCACATATCTCTCTCATCAAGTGACTATTGAGATTCGCTCCATTATCGGTGATGATGGATTCTGGCACTCCAAACCTACATATCAAATTGTTGCGAACAAAATCAGCTACAAATTGAAATGAATTGGAGATTTGGCTAAGGAAAATATAATCAAACAAAGCCCCAAATGAATTTCCGAATGTAACCAAATTGAGATTTGGTCAACATTTAATCAAGATGAATTAACGTGAATTAATTAATGAGCTTCTCAAACTTAACGAAATAAAATAATTAATTCGAATATAAACTAACCAATTTCAATAACTCAAAATTATAACTATAAATTATACTAGACTAAATAAATAAAATATTTACTGAAACGATGTAGAAATCTTTTGAGATGGTTTTCAAATATTTATAGAATATATTAATTGTCTATAATTATATGAAATATATTTATTATTTAAAATACAATAAAAAGTCAACTGAATTTATTTAAACTAACCTCGAAACTATTTAAATTTTATAATGCTAATTATTTTAAAACGTTTAGAAATTAAGAAGCTCAAAAATTAATTATTATTGGGGAGGGTCAAAATTAGGTGTCAACACTTTAATCAAACATTTAAAGGAAAATAAAGAAGAAAATAAGAATATATATACAAAGACATTTCGTACATAGGAAAAAGAACACGTTTAAGTTGCATAGATTATACAATTGTGATATATGTCTTAGGAAAAAATTCAAAAATTTGTGAACAGATTCAAAAAAAGAAATTACGCTTGAACATGAAAGCAATTATAACCTTTGAACTTGCATAATGAATTTCTTCAATTGATAAGTGAGAAATTTCATATCTATGTAAAAATTGATAATATGTAATGTCACGCCCCCTCCTCGAGCCTGCAACCTGGGCGTGGCCGGCACTCTAAGACCATTGCTGGCCCCAAGCGAACCCTTGGCCTGGCTTTCTTAACTCAGCGGAAACCTAACTCGACAGAATAACTTAATGCCATGAAAGGTCATAAAATAACCCAACTGATAAAATCTTGGCCAAAAAGGCAACTCGAGTCTCAAAATAGAATATTTATATATATATATATACATAGATGAGAGACTCAATACTAACTGACTGACTGTCTATGAAGCCTCTAAGATACTGAGATCGATGTTGGGACAGACCCCGCAACATCCTGATAAAACAAAACTAAGAGAACAAAATAATTGAGTCCTCCGGAAAGCAAGGAGGCTCACCACTGACTCTGAAGTGCTCAACTAGATCAACGGCGTGCTGGATGCTGATCCTGGGTACCTGCGTCTGCATCATAAAAAGATGCAGGCCAACTGGCATCAGTACATGGAATGTACGAGTAGGCGAGCTGGAGAGCTAAACAACAACTTAAGCTTGAAAGGAGTACAAGAGAACACTTACCTTGGCTCTGTTCGACTCATGAATAACTAAACTCAATATATAAAGCAATAAGACACATGCAATATATAAAACTTGTAAAACTATTAAAACATGACGTCAAAATCATATTTATAATATCATAAAATACCATGCTTCCTCTCAAAGTCTACTTGTGAAATGCATGAATGAAGTCCCATACCCCCATTCATACTAAGCAGAACTCCTCGAGGAACCATGCACTTTCTATTGCTGTGGGAGTTTCTCTAACCGACAATTATCACTTAAAAACTATAGTGATGATACAACGCTTTACCTCGGCTGCCGAGGCCCATCCTATACCTTGTCGTGATAGAGGAAGCTAACTTTACTAAGTGGATCCACTAGCTGAGCTTACGTGATCAACTAAAAAGTATGACCCGTTAAATCCCATGTTGGCCACATGATTCTTATGGAGAGTTGAGTTAATATGAACTCGTGTCCCCAACTCGGTGCTCAAGACTACTCCCAAAAATATACTTTAGCTCATAAATGTTTTAAACACATCTTTCTCTAATTTGAGATAATTACTCAAAGCTTAGCCTAAAGGCTCTCTTGGAAGACATAGTTCCTTTCTTACTCAAATGTAAAAACATTTATAAACTTCTTTGGGAATACTTAGTCCCCTAATAACTTTTGAGAATGAACTCAACTCAATACTCTTTACTGAACTTGAAACTTGAGACTCTTTACTTGACTTGAAATTCGAGCCTTAAAATGAAGTTAAAACGTTCAATAAAGACTCTTGAACAACTTTGAAAACTTGCTTTGATTTACTTCTTAACTTCTAGACTTGACTCTTAACTTCACTTGACTTTGATCCAAACTCGCCTTGAATTGAATTATGGATTCAAGGTATATGATCACATGTTTATGGAGGACTTCTTGACGTTTAGACGTACTTTGGAGTGTTGGAAACCACTATGAAACATAGGTACAATACTAAGGAACATACATGAAAAGGTGGGGAATGAATGGGAAAATTTGGCGTCCTTGGCGCTCTCAGAGGCGCGGGGCACCAGACCACAAAGTTCAGAAGGGCAGCTGGGGCGCACTGCTAGGTGCGGCGCCCCAAGGGGAGAAGTTCAGAACATTTCTTGGGGAGCTCTGCAAGGCGCGACGCGCCACCCCTTTTCCCCGAAAACTCGACTTTTCTCCCTTGTTTTACCAACTCTAAACCTTCTCAACCTCAAAGTTTCCAGCCCCAAACACTTAATATCATAAGACCCCTCAACATACAATAGATTTAACTCGGAAACACAACTGGAAGCTTGTCCCAAATCAACAAGGAATTTCAACAACACAACCAACAACATCAACAACACAACCAATCTTTTATCGGAAATAAAACAAGTTTGGTGTGTGGGGGAAAGAACCAACCCAACACTATGAACTCACATACCTAGTAGGGATCACCCCCGACGATATCCACAACTATCTTTGACGAAACCTTGCTTGATCTTATCTTTCTCCTCTTCTTCTCCTCTTCACTCACAAACCCTTACTCTAACTCTTTAAAATGGGAAAACTGATCTAAAAATCAGCCTAACACCTTGATATAACCCAAAAGAATTGGTTAGGGAAAAGACCAAAATACCCTTAAAATTTCCGGGCGGACTTCCCTGCCAACTGCCCAACTTCCAAAGGGCATAACTCACTCATACGAACTCGGAATCAAGTAAACTCGGTGGCGTTGGAAAGATCATTCCACGAGCTTCGCAAACATAACTGGAACTACACCTAACTCATCCTGATCTAGGAGTTATGACTGTTCAAAGTTGGCCAAAACTCACCTTTTTTCCACACTTAACCAAATTTCCAGATTTTTAAATTCTTTCAAAAATGACTATTTCCAATTCTAAGCCTCTTCATAGTTATTTCAAATTGCCGGATGTTACATGTAAGCTCATATATAGTACTTTTAAGTTATAGAATTTTATATAGAATATCCAAACATGAATTCTTGGAACCGAGTACAATAATTATTTTCTGCACAATGAATATACGTACTATATGTGTATATGTTCAATATAATCGGAGACAATAACTTTGCAGAAACATAAACATCAGAGTTTAAAATATGTACTCAAAAACAACAATTAATATCATAAGCATAAATTAATGAGTGTAAAAAAACATACCTGGATATGTAAAAATAGAATGAAATAGAAAGGAAAATTGAGTCCACTAAATGCACAGTGTCCCCTTAAGAAAACTATTCCCTTCCAATACCAGAGGTTTAAAGATTACATCATCTCAGGATGGACGATTTCATTCACCAACGTATTGATACAAAAACAATGGTGTCAGTAAGTCACTAAACAGGAGCAAAGTACACGAATATTTAATTTTGCAAAAGTAGAAGAAAAAGATCAAAAATTTTGTTGTTTTAAAATGAGAGGAAATTCCCCTATTTATAGACAAAAAAGGGTAGTGTGAACAAATGTTTATTGTGTCTTATCAGAAAGGGTACAACTATTTGAAAAGTTGCAACCTTTCGGAAAGTTCAAAACCTTTCATAAAAGTCGCAATTTTTCATAAAGTCGCAACTCTTCATTAAAGTCGCCACTTTTCATAAAAGTCACAACTTTTGATAAAAGGCGCAACTCTTCATTAAAGTCGCAACTTTCCATAAAAGTAACAACTTTTGATAAAAGTTGCAACCCTTCATTAAAGTCGAAACTTTTCATAAAAGTCACATCTTTTCATGAAACAGAAAGACTAGTTTTGAAAATAAATAAATTTAAAAAGAAATTCTTGCTTGTGATGTCGCCACATAAGCGGCCTAGAGTTCTCTTTTATATAAATATATGATTCATATATCCATCGAAAAAAGAGAAAATTTGGTATACTAATCATAGTGAGATTCTGCGTGATTACAAAATATAATTATAATATTATGATTTCAAAACATAGCGAAATGTTATATTATATTATATTATATTATATAACAAACATGTCAATATTATAGTCACACTAAAGACTTCGAATTATTGTTTGAGGAAATTAAATAATGATTGACTTGTTGAGTCAGCAGACTTCTTCTTATCTTTCATCATTGGCCAACAATATTTTGTGTGTTGTACGACCAAAACAAGACCACATATTAATATATTATTATATTATAATGAATAATATTTTATCTCATTTTCTCTTATAAATTCACAGGTCTCATAGATTAGAAACAACAAATCATTAAAAGAAACCAAAAAAAAAAAAGAAACAGCCAAACCAAAGAGGTATTTCTTTGTCTTAATATTCTTGTTAGATGCTAAACAATTACTCTTTATTCTTTTGCTATACCTCAAGTTGAATGACAGGATTTACATAATATTTTCTAGTGTAAAGGGAAAAGTGAATAAAAATATGAAAAAACACAATTGCTTCTGTTTCTGTTTGTTTCAAATGTAAATCAACTTCTATTATTTTGTTATGAGCAAAAATATTTTATTAATCAACAACTTACATGCTTCAAGGAGTCCTACCACATCTCTACAATTCTCACTACTAGAAGTATTCAAGGAACTAGCTGCTCACAGGAAAAATGTACGATAGAAAACAGATCCTTACTATAAAATACCGAAAAGCTTCCTAATTTTTATGGGTTGAAAACACTACTATTTTTCTTTTCTCATTTTTCAATTAAAATATTTGTGGGAATAACTACTCAACATTTTTCCGTGGAAGATTTCAATGGGAAAGCAGTGACTTTTTAGTTGTGTATTTGTTTCAGTTTATTTGACATGTTTTGACTTGATACAGAGTTTAATAATGCAAAGAAACTTTTGAATCTTATAGTTTTAAAATACAAATGTGTAAAATATATCAAAATACATTTTAATCTTTTGGTCTTAAACAAGATGTGATGTGATAAGTTAGAATTAAAATCAACACTTTCCCTTTTGTTGCTTTGTCTTTTCTTTTCAAATCAAATTCTGCTATGAATATATTGTTTTAGATAAATAGTAATATGAATTGAAACTAAAAGACATGTGTCTTTTGTAGGAATTACAATTGATGAAAAAGGGATGGCACACTCCATTGAGATTACTTCAATAGATAACCAAATTCCACTGTTTCTTCAAACTAAAAAAGATGAGGTCTCTCTCAACTATATAAATTAGTTTTTGATTTCATTACCACTTTTCTTTTGGCAATTAAACATACATATATCTTAATACCTAAAGTAAGTATACTTATATGACTAAATATATAGACAATTAATTGATATCATCTAATGCAATTTTATTGTAAATTGTTTTTTTCTCTTTGTCGGCATGAATTTCAAGTGATTATAGAAAATTTTAATCTTTACAAGTTTTGTAGGATCATGGAATCTTAACATATGCATCGATCTTTACGATAATCATCTTGTGAATGTGTTTGAACTTTAAGAATACTAAAATTCACTTAAATATAATATTACTGGTCTTATAATTAACTATTTTATAAAAGGCAAAATGCAGATACTCAAATTTTGACCTTATACAATACTTCTTCCTAACAAACTAACTAAATCCTTGTATTGCAAAAAAAAAAAAAAAAAAACTGACTCTTATCCATTACAGATAGAAGAAGGGAGGGAAGTAGATCATTTAATCGACATAAATGAAAGAATCAATGAAATGTTTGATGATTTAGACAATTCAACTATTAAATCACGTACCATATTCAAAGTAAACGTGTGGCTACGTGAATCAAATCCAGATGCTTATACACCAAAAGTGGTCTCTATTGGTCCTTACTATAAGAAAAATCCTCAACTTGATCCAATGGAAAAGTACAAATTATTGTACCTACGACGATTTCTTCAACGGAATAAGAGTCTTGATCTGAAAAGTTGCATTAGTGAATTGCATAAACTGAAGGAGGAAGCACTCAAGTGTTACGAGGATATAGAAGAGTTTGGTAATGATAGTCAATTTTGCCAGATGTTGCTTGATGGTTGTTTTTTGGTTGAGTTCATTCGAGAGCGTTGTGAAATGTGTCCAGAAGGAGAAGACAAGATTATTAATATTAATGCTGATTACATATTTCGAGACTTGATGTTACTAGAAAATCAACTTCCTTTTTTTGTCCTCAACAAGCTTTATCACATGACAAAGCAAGATGATGAATTACCATTGGCAATAATGGTGAATTGTTCGTTTACCTTCTTTGGTAGCTTGCCAAAAATGACCATTAATAAATATTTCAGAAAGACAGAATGTAATACACGAAATATCAAACATTTACTTCACGCATTACACATATTTTCATGTCATGGAAATCCCATGAAAAAGTTAAAAGATGGCATGATATGGCATAAGATCATGCCAAATGCAACAGAGCTTTCCGAAGCTGGAGTTTACTTTGCAAAGGTTAGAAATATTAATGGTAACAAAGACAGTATTAATGATATGAAAAGTTTATTTGACATAAAGTTCGAGAATGGATTGATGACAATCCCTTGTTTTCAAGTCGATGATAATACGGAAACCTTCCTGCGAAATCTCATTGCTTATGAGCAACAATCGTCTGATGTACAACCTAATATTTTAGTGATTATGCAACTTTTATGGATTATCTTATCGACTCAGACAAAGATGTGAATTTGCTTCGCCAGAAAGGAATCATAGAGAACTGGATGGGAGAGGACAAAGATGTGGCTAGCCTCTTCAACAAAATCGGAAATGGAGTCACTGTTTATTCCGACTTCTATTACTATGAAGAATGCTTAAAAGCAATTCAACATTGTGAAAAACCATGGAACAGAATGAAGGCAAATTTGAAGCACAATTATTTTAATAGCCCTTGGGCAGGAGCTTCAACTGTGGCAGCTATCATTCTCCTCATACTCACAACTATACAGACTATTCTAGCTATCACAAGTGCTGTTAAGTAAGTAGTAATTGTCTCAATTGTAGTATTGATGAGCTTATGAGTTATCAGTTTGTATAATGAGTTTTTCATGTCCCCTTTATGTATTGGGTTTTATAGATGAAGGTTAATTTAATTTATTTTAAGTATCTATATTTGTCATCTCTGGTACCAGTAACATGTATCAGAATTCAGATAACTCTATCCACTACGCAAGCGATTACACTAAGATCTAAGAAAACAATCCCCTGCCCCTTTTACTTGCATTCACAACATCAGTCATAAACACCCCCATATACCAATAATACTATCCTCAACACATCTATTCTTCACAATTTCTTAAGGTAACAACACTTGCTTTCATAGCTACAAGATTTAGGCATAATACATAAATGTTCTCTCTAACTTGGTCGTATTTTATATTTATGTCTTCTAACTTTGAGTGTGCACAAGTAGACACTTAAACTTGTATAAAGTTGAACAAGTACACACATGAGTCTTACGTGACATAATACATGTAGGACACCACGTAAGACACAAATTGCCATGTAGAATGACATGTAGGATTCATGTGTGTACTTGTTCAACTTTATATCAGTTTAAGTGTTTACTTGTGTACACCCAAAATTGAAGGACATGAATATGATCTGATGCCAAATTAAAAGATATATTTATGTATTATGCCTAAGAAGTATGCTTTGTAATTACTAGATTCCGAAGGCAACATCACAATTGAGTAAATTAACCACCAACCCGATCAACAAAATAAGTACTATTTACACTGCAGTACGGATTATGGATAAATATTTAAAAATTATGTGTAAAAGCGTATTATATATTTATTAATTTAATATAAATATTGAATATGAGTAATTTTTTTTATCATTCTATCCTGCTAATTATTAGATTGATAAATATAAGTGTGGTTTGGTGTGAATGAGTAGACCATAAGTGATTGCTCTCTTTACTGTTTCATACTATTATATGAATCATGGTAACTTATACTCACCTTAATATCATTAAAAATAGTATAAGAAAAAATAATAAAACTCTTTTGATTTGTTAAATAAGAAAATAAAATAATTTATTTTTATTTAATTTATATAGAAATCAAGTAAAATAAAATAAGGGAAATACGTTAAAATAGGATGTAAGCATTTAAAAAACGTGCTTCTTTCTTTAATATTAATTTTTTAAATTCTGGACATAGGGATGTAGTGCATGAGCTGTATCTGTATGTAGTAATAAATTAATTTTTGCACCTAACTATCTATTTGCCCTCAAAGTAAAATATCTGGGAATATAATATTGTATAATACTTTCTTTGTCCCATATTAAATGGGCAACTTACTAAAAATATTATTCTCATATAACTTGATCACTTACTAAATCACGTACGATAGAATAATTAATTAATTTTCCATTTTACACCTAAAATTATTATGATCTTTGGAAGTTTAAGCAAATTTTGAAGATTTAAAATTTATTTTTTTCAAGAGGCTAATTAATATGAATAAAGGGCGAAATAGTAAAGTTAATTTATTTATTAATAATTTTTTAATCACCGCATAAAATAGAAAGTTATCATCTAATATGCGACGAAGACATTAACTATCTAATTATCTATCAAGAAATGAACAACATAACTATACATTGATATGAAGTGAAAAGGGAAGCTTTAATATTCGGTTGACCACTTAATTCTAAGTCGCTTTTGAGTTATAATGCTATTCCTTCTGTTCCATAATAGTGGACGCATTTATAACTATGCATTGCATCTGTATATATCTATTTCTTTTGTAACATGGTTCATTTTGGGGTGATATAAAGGACACTGTTATCATACGATAGGAAAATAATAATAAAAATATTAATTATAGTCATTTTCATAAGGACAAATAAGTTAATCCTATTTCAAGAATATAAAATATTAAAGGGTTAAATGGGACAAAAATAATTAATTTAATCTTGATTTTGATAAAATAACAGATAAGTCGGAATACTTCACTACAGGAAAAGTGTGAATCACATGGGGATTTTCCTAGAGATTAGTATGAAAATCCGCAAGAAACTTATTTTCCTGTAAATTTCCACACTAATTCTCAGAAAAATCCCCATGTAATTCACCTTTTTCTTGTAGTGCTTATTTTTTATAACCATAACATGAACTTACATAAGTTATGTGCAAGTGTTGAATATTGTTAAGTGTGTGATCAAGTAGTGCATTGATTTTGATAAAATGACTAAAATATTTTTTTATCGTCCTTCTCCTGCTCATGTACTATACAATTAATTTATCCAAAAGGAGACATAGAAATAAAGTAGTCTTGAAACTTAAATAATATGTTTTTACTTTGTTTTGATATTAATGCACCTACTCAACCACCCTACTTTTGTAATATTAATTTTGCACCTAACTTTCTTTTTTCGCACTAAAAAGTAAAATATAATTAAATATATATAGTCATTGACTTGAGTCAACTGATTTCTCAAAAAAATTTATCGTCCACTGAGAACAATTTTTGTTGAAACTTGAAAAGCCACAAAATAAAGTGTTGTATCGAGTAAATTTATGAATAAAGTATTTTTATCTATTGAATTTGGAAATAGTATAATATATATTAAATATTGTCTCGGAACGGGGTGATATAGGTAATTAGTTTATACCTAAAGTCCCACCTCCTAAACATATTAATATGCTACTCATATTGAAATTAAATTAGTTCTAACTTCTAACATCTTGAATTACAATGTATGCCATAAATTTGATAGTATGCTACAAGATGTTAATAGACTCAATTCTTGAATCCCTCCGTTTCAATTTGTTTAACTCCATTTTACATTACCGTAAAATAGTGAAATGGATCTCTATTATTGTCGTCTTTCATATTTTCTTGATTCATCACTTTCTAAATGGTAGAAGCATCTAGAGAGTTATTATTAAAATTCTATGAAAGTATACTTAGTATCGTGTTCTAGCTTCTACTTGTGACTCTTACACAACAAGAACAACATAACATATGGGGTCTGGAAGGGTAGAGTGTACACAAATCTTGCCTCTATCTCAACGTTGAGATAAAGAAGTTATTTTCAATAAATAATCTTCGACTCAAGATAAAAATAATTTAGAAAAAAATGTAATGAAATTAAGTACAGGAGGCAATAATAGATAGTAAAAAATAAATAACAAATAGTATAGCAGAACAGTACTACAGATAAATAATACTATAATTGAACTATATGAAACCATATAAAAAGCGAAGAATAAGAAACTATAAAAATAGTCCTACAACAACTAGTAACGACAACAAGAAAATGCAATCCTGCTTACTAGTACTAGTATATATATAAGGTCGCACTCCTATCTACTAACTTTTTACCCTAATTTGTGTCCTCCACGACTTCTTACTATAATGTTATAACAAAAAAATATAAAAAATTAATTAAATCGTACCGATCAAAGAAAATTCGAACATCTAATTTTAATGATATAAAGCAAAATAATCAAAAATTGATATGATACAAATTTTATAAAATAATCGATCCAAACCTAATAACATCGACACTCCTACCCTACACGTATCTAGATACTATCTTCAATTATCTGTATTTCTTTCTCTTTCTTTTCTCTCTCTATATAATAATAGATACTTCATAGCAATGAGAAGCAAGAGTTGAATAGACATAAAAGAAGAAACAGCCAAACCAAAGAGGTAATTTTGTGTACGCTAAATACTAAAGTATCAATTAATTATATTATTTTGTACCTCAAATTGAAGAACATAACTCAGTCGGATCAGGGGCGATTCTAATAAATCGGTGGCCTAAAGTCAAATTTGAATGGAGGTCTTCAATTTGAATATTTTTTTTTATGAAGTTTATTATAGCCTATTATTTAATCTTTCTTGAAACATAGTATTCATAATTTGTCGAACTTCTATTATTTATTTGCTCTTTTATGATTTTTTTTAATTTTCTACGAGTAATATACTCGATATTTGTTAAAAAAAAAACTTATAACCTATTATGTTTTTTTAAAAAAGAGGCCCTCAAATTTTAGGGCCTAATTAAGGCAATTGCTTTTTTTTTTCAAAGCTGCAGAGCCGCCCCTAGTCGGATAATCATTTTATTCAAAAAATTCTTAGTCGTCATTATTTTTTAAATTTTATTGTCCATCAGTATTTAATTTGGTACTTACTTTAAGATTTAATTAATTTGAATTTGTGAAAGAATATCTCATTTTGAAAGGTGAGTATTTTTAAAACTTAAACTTGAAGCCTTTAATTAACGAGGAAGGAGTAATTACCAACTTAACAACAACTTTTGTTGTTTATTCATAGTTAATTTGTGAAAGAATATCTCATTTTGAAAGGTGAGTCTATTTTTAGAACTTAAACTTGAAGCCTTTAATTAATGAGGAAGGAGTAATTACCACTTAACAACAACTTTTGTTGTTTACTCATAGTTAATTAGTTGTGTTTTCTTTTTAAAATGGTGTGCCATCTACAATTTTAATTTTATGTCAAACTAAACTTGTAACTTTTTGCACTCTAAGATCAATGCAGTCAAAGTTTTAATTAAAAATAAATAAATTATTTTACACAATGTCCACCTTGTAGATTATTATACCTAGTGAATACTTGAATTATGTTTAAAATGTTCCTATTAATTATGTGTTTAACGATATAGTTTTTGAACATTTGATCTTCATGCATTTGACATGAAATAGTTGTTGGAAGAAATTTTGTCTATATTTTCGTAATTATTTTTTTTGGTTCTTTTCTTCAAATGAAGATTCAGAAGAAATTTCCTCGATTTTCAAGAGCTCGTGTGTTTTCCATTAAATTAATAAGTGTATCCTTCTTAATCTTTTTATTTTTAAAGTTCGATTTCAATATTTTTACGATATTTATTCTTTATTTTTTTTTCTTTTCAAATCAAATTGTGCAATGAATATATTGCTTTTGATTACTAATTAAATAATAGCCATTATATTTAGGAAATGAAATCACAGAAAACGTATCTTTTGTAGGAATTAGGGTTGAAGAAAAAGAGATGACACACTCCATTGAAATTACCTCAATAGATAATCAAATTCCACTACTTCTTCTAACTGAAAAAGATAAGGTATCTCTCTCACAACTATATCATTGTTTTTTATTTCATTAGCCCACTTTTCTTTTGGCAATTAAATATAGACTTTTTGAGACTCTTTAATTTTAGGTCTACCTCATAATAATAACATATTTGCTAACCATGGTTTACACCTTTTGGATTTATTTAATTTGAGTCATGTCTGGAGGGGTAAAGAAAATGGGCCGGGTGAGGTAAGTTTTAATTGCTTTTAATTTAGGGCAAATTAACGAAATCACATACCTTTAAGGCAAAATTACAATTTATCCCTTATAAGTTTATAATTACAGTAATCCCTCAAAAATTTAAAAAAACGGATACAATAATATAAGCGTTGATATATTAAAAAGAGGGTCGGATACATTATTAATTAAGCGGATATATACATTAGTAAAATGAGAAAAATGATTATTAATTAAGCGGACACATTAGAAAAGAGGGTCGGATACATTATTAATTAAGTGGATACATTATTAATTTTTGTATCCGCGATTTTTGACTTAAGAGAAAAATAAGGGATTTTGGAGATTTGTAAATCTAATAGGGGATAATGATAATAAATGAACTAAAAGGTGGTATGTAATTTTTCCTTTAATTTATATTGTTAAAGAAAAAGGTAAATATACATAATTTATTAAACAATGAAGGTATATATGCACAACTTTTTTAAACACGAATATATCTAATTATCTAGGTCGTAAAGTTGATCATATTAAAAGAATATAGTTAATTGTTTGCTTATTGCATAGTGCTTTTAATAAACATTTTAAAATTTCTTACGCTCTTCCGTTATAGATAGAAGAAGGAAGGGAAGTGCATCAATTAATCGACATAACGGACACAAATGATGAAGATCCATCAGGGTCACAAACAAAGAAATGTATAAATCAAATCTTTGATAAAATGTTTGAGGATTTGGACAAATCATCTTTTAAATCGTGTAACATATTTAAAGTAAATGTGCGACTACGTGAATCAAATCCAGATGCTCTACCATAAGAAAAATCCTCAACTTCGTCCAATGGAAAAGTACAAATTGTTGTACCTACGACGGTTTCTTAAGCGAGAAGAGGGGCTTGATGTGCAAAGATGCATCCATTATTTGGAGGTTCTAAAGAAGGAAGCACTAAAGTGTTACGACGATATAGAAGATCTCGATACTGATGATAGTCATGAATTTTGTCAAATGTTGTTGCTTGATGGTTGTTTTGTGGTTGAGTTTATTCGAGAGCGTTGTCAAGAAAGAGAAGATAAAATTATCAGTTTTGTTGATTACAAATATAATCAAATACGCTGAGACTTGTTGTTACTAGAAAACCAACTTCCTTTCTTTGTCCTCAAATGGCTTGATTTAATGACATCAAAATATGGTGAATTGCCAATATTGGAAGAACTGGCGATCACTTTGTTTAGACGTGTTGTTAACCTGGGATATATATATGTCAGCAGACGATGTTCCATGTCTAACTAATGCAAATGTTATGAAACATATACTTCAAGTAGTACACATTTTTCATGTCCGAAGAACTACGAGAAAATATCAGACGATGACATAAAGTGGAATAAGGTCATGCCAAATGCAACAGAGCTTTCCGAAGCTGGAGTTAGATTTGCAAAAGTCAATCATACAACAAGGTTATTTGATATAAAGTTTGAGAATGGATTGATGGAAATACCTTCTATTGATGTAGTAGATGGTACAGAAACCCTCCTGCGAAATCTTATTGCTTATGAGCAACAATCAACTGATTTAGAATATTTATATTTCAGTGATTATGCAACTTTCATGGATCATCTTAAAGATGTGAGTTTGCTTCGCTATAAAAAAATCACAGCGAACTGGATAGGAGAGGACAAAGAACTATACAGACTATTCTAGCTTTCACAGGTCCTCTTAAGAAGTAAGTACTAGTAATTATCTCAATTGTAGTGTTTCCTCACAACTCCATCCATGTATTTTATATGTGTGTTGATGATCTTATTATGAGTTCTTCATTAATTCTATGTCCCCCTTTTGTATTGGGCTTTCTAGTTGAATGTTAATATGTATTTTATGTGTGTTGATGATCTTATTATTTATTCATTAATTATATGTCCCCCTTTTGTATTGGGTTTTCTAGTTGAATGTTAATTAGTTAATTTCAAGTATCTATATTTGTCACTTTCCACCATCAAAAGGCACTAGGTAGCTCAATTCATAAATAAGAAACTCACTTATTTTTCAGAAAAAATATCATCTCCTATCGTATCAAACACACCATAAAAGTATTTTTCTTCAACTAAACTTGATATCAAATTTTAGAAGAAACGGTTACTTGAAACACACATTTAAAGACAGATTCAAAATTTAAAATTTAAGAGTTTGTATAGAAACCTCAATTTAATACTCCATAATATTAACCCCAATAAATGATCTGTAATGACTTAGAAGGTAATTTTAAGAAATTCTCATAAAATTACCTTTTTACCCCTCCCAATAGTTTCCCTCAGTCATTTATGATCAATTTATGAAGTTGGTTTCGAAATTTTGAGTAAAAGATTGTGATTTTTGGAAGTTTTGAGTTTTTAAAGGCATAAGTTGTTTAAAATGGTTTTTAGTGTCAATCAGAATTTTAAGTCTCTAAATGAAATTTTGCCAGTTCCATCAGTGCCCAAATGCAGAATATGATCTAAGATAGTTGTCGGTTTCAGTTTTAGAGTTGTTTTTGTCGATTTGAGATCTAAAGTTGCGAGTTTATGGAATTTTAGCCATTGAGTTGACTTTGGTCAATATTCGGAGTTCGGATGCTCAGATCGAATTTTAAATGGTTCCATTGGATTCAAGGAATGATTTTAGACCCAGGAGAGGTCTTGGTTAAATTTTCTGAGGTTCCGAGCTTGGTTTAGTCTTTTTAGGCATTATATTGGTTTATTATGACTTTCACAAAATTTCGAATCAAGGAGACCTAGAATTCGTATTTTGATTGTTCTATTGAGTCCGAAACATCGAATTTAGTTGGGTACCATATTTGGTTTGTGTGTATGGAATTCTGAACGAATCTCTAGGATCCTTTCGGTGAATCTTTGTGCCTTATGAAATATTGAATTGTTGGTGTCTGATGAAATATTGAATTGTTGGTGCCTTATGAAATATTGAATTGTGGGCAGCATTCTTGTGGCTATTAAAGCTTATTTCAACACCTTGACTATTGTGTGTAAGTAATGATACTTTATTTCCCTTAAGGAGTCATATTTCAAGTCTGAGACCACTACTGACTATGTAGTAAAGGTTATTGTTTTACTAAGTGAGTGTTCAATGCAGAGCACACCTTCATTATGCTTAATAGTCTACCTTCAACTAAATTGGTGAACTCTCTTAATTTTAATATTAAAATGAGTGGGGGAATGTTGGTGTATATGCATTTTATTAGTAAAATAAAATATTGAGTGCTTGTGTTAGTGGGTATAAATTGTGGTAGAAGATGACTTTTGGTTCTTGGTTATTTGACCATTAGTTCTTGTAACTCTCATGGTCATTAGTTTTTTGTAACTCATATGACCATTAGTGTTTTGTAACCTTTGTAACATCTATCACATTTATCTACCCACATTACTACCCCTCATTCTACCTATTGATTATATGAAAGACTTTTTCACCTATAAAAAGTGGCGTTTCTTCCTTTGTGAAGTATCTCAAAAAGATGAGAAGTGTGAAATAATATTGTAGTGTGTAGTAGTGAAAGAGAGAGTTGAGACATAGAAAAATATTCTTAAGTCTTCAACTATATTCACTATATACAAGAGAGTATTTATATGTTGAAGGAAGATGTTCTTATGTGGAGCTTTAGACTCTTCAATTAATCCGGAGTTGCTTGAGTTGTACGATGTTGTTGTATCCTGGAGGGGACAAGTCAAGAGACATACTGCTGGATCGGTGTAGATTATGCCGCAGTGGGCTTGAATCTCCTTAAAGAGAGCAAGATATCCGTGCCTCAACTTAAAGATTTGTTTATGCATTTTTTGTCATTTTATTTCAACTGTAATTTATTATATTTATTGCTCCCAATTGCACACGCAAGTGTACGCGGTCGCGCAAGTAGTATAAATTCTTTAAGAAACGAGTTATCGTTCCCAAGGGATTTATGATCAACTTATATTCACTTAATTCTACAACTAAAAATAAAAAGTAACCTTTTCAAGAGTTGATGATTTATTGTTTATCTACTAATAATTATGCACTAAATAAAAGTAACTAATTGTGAACAACTTTGATATAATGTTTCAAGCAAGTTAAAAGAAATTCCAGGGCTGCAGCATGTATTGAATCTCATGTATCATATTATTGGCTTAGAACTAATTTCAGTTGTCAACTTACTGGTTTATAGGATTGATGGTATGATCCGGGTTATACGCCTCTCGTCGCCTACCCAGTTATGTAACATCCGACAATTTAAAATGAATATGAAGAAGCTTGAATTTGGAAATAGTCATTTTTGGAAAAATTTAAAATCTGGAAAATTTGGCTAAGTGTGGAAATCAGTGATTTTTGGCCAACTTTGAGCAGTCGTAACTCCTAGCTCAGGATGAGTTAGGAGTAGTTCCAGTTATGGTTG
>JAJOOO010014500.1:0-24767 GCA_029582685.1 Solanum piurae | reverse complement strand
ACTTGGAAATTTCGGATTTTGATACGGTTGCTCTAAAATTTGGGTTAGACCCATTTCCCACTCAATTTGACCCCCTAAACAAGAATATGAAGTCGGATTTTCGAAAAACGAAACGGATTTTTTTATAAATAGCTAAACAAGTTTCTGGTAACTTCCGAAGCACATTTTTAAGGACTTTTTGGGTCATTTCATTAGCGTCATCATAACATACAATCATAGAAAAGTAGGGAAAATTGAAACTTTCTTTAAAACATTCAATCTAAAACATTTCATAAAAGTAGAAGTCTTACTAACATCTTTGTCTCAAACCATCTATGAATAACATGAATAAAAGTCTTGGGACGCAGCCCATATAAAGTCTAAAACATAGGGAAAGACACAAAAGGAACATAAAGGGGTTTGTCCTCAAAGCTATGAGGACTCACCAAATCTTCAAGTCTTATAACGCCTTAAAAACCTTGACTCCAAAGCAACTCAACCTCCAATACCCTACATTTGATTAGATGTAGGCAATATGTATTAGTACCAAATGTACCAAGTATGAAAGCTAGCACAACATCATAAAGCATCTCAAATGGTTAGTCAATATAAGACATAAGCATAAGAGACACTAACATAATCATAACATAAACTCCAACATAAATATCATATCATTACAAGTCAACATAAGACATACATAACTTCATACTTCAACTATTAGTCCTTCATATTCAAGTGAACTACTTCACAAGCCACCTCAAAGCATACTTGTGCAAGGACAAGATAGCATCCCATAATACTATCCAAGCTAAGTACCTCTCTTTGGTCATTCTTGGTCATAGCCCACCTTCATAGTCAATACCTAGGTTTTCATGTCATAAGAGCACTATACCCCTAAGTAACCTCAAGGCACACTTGTGTAATGCATGTGGGGCATCCCATAATACCACACACACCAAGCATATCCTTAAAGTCACCATATTCATATTCATCATTTCTAGGTGTCACTATTGACCTACTTTCATATTGACAAGGAACTATCATCTTAAGTCAATTAATATCATGGAAGGAAACTATCGCATCAATCCAATCTAGGCATACATCACATAAGAGGACACTTCATAAGTAGCTTCAAGTCATACTTGTGCCATGTATGAATGGCATCCCATACTACCACTGAAACTAAGTACTCCTTTAGGCTGGCGTACTCAATGCTAACTATCTTTCATTCTAGTCTATCAAAGAATAGTATACCAGCATGCTAGACCTAACTACCATGGAAACCATATTATCATACAATCCAAGCTATTAAAGGAAGGATACAAGTATACCAACCTAGCCACCATGCAACCATTCAATAAGATGCAAGTTATACTTAGGGGAGTATGAATCATCAACACTAAGCTATTCTTAGGAGAGTATGGTGTCTCAATCCTGAGCTACCACGAATGATCTTGGCCTAACCAAGTCAAGCTACCATGAAGGCATTCTAACCATGCTACTTCAAGCTACCCATAGGAGAGTGTAGATCCTCAATCCTAAGCTACCAGGCCTATACTAATGCAAGCTACCATGAAGAGCATCCTACCAATGGTAGTTCAAGCTAACCTTAGGAGAGCTTAATTCCTCAATCCCAAGCTACCAAGAGATCTACCATCCCAAGCAACCATGAGATTTACCATCCCAAGCTACATAATTCAACTATACATGAAGGATTCATAAGATTCAACCTCAAGCTATTTTATTCTAACAAGCATGATTCATTTTAGGTGATTAACCTTTAACATTCTACATATATGCAAGATATCTCATCATACTAGACTTACTCTTTAATCCCTAGTGATAAACATTATGACTTCAATACCTAAATTCAAGATTTACTCCACAATCATCATACTAGTCTAGATCACAAGACACATTAGCCCTAAGCCTTAGTCATAAGCAATTCTAAGCATAATTCATCAAAAGTCCCAATTCTTAATCATTTCAATTCATATTATATCATATATGCATAAGTATAGTTCAATTCATGATTTCATATTCACATTCTTGGATAAGCTCTATACGTGATAACAACCCAAGAGAATCTAGAAAGAATCATCAATTCCTCATCAATAGACCCAAACCCACATACTTTGAAAATTAGGGTTAATAAAGGAATACACATAAAATCTTCATAATATCATGAATCAACAATAAAATAATCATATATGGGTAGTATCCAACCATTTGGAATCATACCCACCTAAAACCCATACATTGGAAGTAACCCTAGCTTGATTGGGGTTCTTCTTCACAAATTAGGGGAAATTATAGGGGGCTCTATGGGTGGAAGAACCCATAGATGAAGATCTAAACATACCTTAATTAAATCCCTAGCACAAGCCTTTAGCAATGGAGTCTTTGTTCTTGACCTTAGCTTCAACTCTAGCTTCTTCTTCAATGGGGGTTCTTCTTAGAGAGAGAAATATTTGACAGAGGAGTGATTTAGGGTTTTGAATTGTGTCTAATTTAAAGTGACTTAAACTTGGGGGCTAATGACTTAAAATAGTCTAAATAGGTGAATAAAAGACATACAACGACCCCCACTGAAACCTAGTCGAATAGGAATTTACTTAAAAACCCCTAAACTAGGCAGCCCTATCCAGTGGTCACGCCCACTTGTAAGGACCGTGAAAGGGTACCACGGACCGTGGTGGTGCCCGTGGTCCTCTAGGCAGTAGCTCCCCTCAACCTCCCAAACTTCCAAAACCTAAGGCATCTTCACGGACCGTGGTCCACACCACTGGCAGTGAAAGTGGTCGTGGACTTGGGGCAGTAGCTTGGCCTCAAGGCCTTGCCTCCCAAGTGGCTAAGTGATCTTCACGGACCACTTCACGGACAGTGGTCCACACCACTGGCCGTGAAAGTGATCATGGTAATGAGGAAGTCTTGGCCCTTGGCTAAGGCTTTGACCCCTTGGCCTTGACCTTTGCCCTTGAAACCCCATACAAATCCATAGATGACCTCTTAACCTACGAGGTCTAACACGTGCCATGACGTTCTACCAATAAACTCCTCATTCTAAGCACGTAAGGTCTCATCTACGACTCTATTTCTCATACATCAAACCTTAGAACCCTAGCTTGTGGCTCTAGTTTGGTCTACTAGTTTCCGGGGTGTTACAATATCTCCCTCTTGGGAACATTTGTCCTCGAATGACCTTTTTAAACACTTATTAAAGGAAGCAACTCTAGAATAGCAGCCCATCATGCATGCACTACATATACATGCACACTAACAACCAAGGAAAACTTCACTTCCAAGTTAAACATACCTAATGCAACTCAAAATGCAAGAAAGAGACATATATAATCATTTCCAAGGAGGAACTAACATCTCCTAGCTACAACATGCTCAACATAAATTCATGGAGCCTAAGATGCACAATGACTCAAAGATGCTACAACATGAGGCAACACAATGAAATTAGATCAATTCTAACAAGGCCTACACAACTTAATAGACATACATAAAGAGATCATAGCAACATATAATCATGTAAAGACCTTATGGAATAGGTACACTATCTCCCCCTTGGGAGTAAGCCCACACATGCTTTTCTAAACATCAATCATGGCAAGGACAACATCAAGTCCGACATAACAAGTCATAAAAGACAAGAAATCTAGAAATTTTCTAAAACATGAAAGAAGCACATACCGGAAGGGACATGAGGAGATCACTCTTGATCTTCTCTAGATTGGAGAGCATAAAACCTATTCCTCTTTGGAGGCTCATCGTCCCCACCACTACGGGTAACTTGCTTACCCTCTCTTATAGTAGCCTTTGCCTTTAGGCAATATTTCTTCATGTGGCCACTTTCACCACATCCATAACAACCATCTTTACCGACCAAACACTTACCCTCATGCCTCTTACCACACCTAGAACAAGTGGGCCATTGGGACTGACTACTATTCCCTTGTGGCCTAGAGGTATACACCCTCTCATCCTTATACTTAGGAGCATTAGAACCTTGTCCGGAAAAATTTTGTAGATTCCTAGAACGACCATGTCCATCGGGCCCATCATTATCCACCCTAGACCTCTTTTTCTCCCTAGCCCTCTCATTCTTGAGTTTTGACTCTTCTATTTGTTGGGCAAACACAATGAGGCGTGAGATATCCATATCATCAACGAGAATTGCCATACGACATTCTTCTTCTACTAGATCGGACACCCCCGTTATAATCCTATTCATCAAATTCCTTAGACTTGCTACCAAACATGGATCATACTTAGACAAAAGAGTGAATTTCAAGGCATACTAATTGACACTCATGTTGCCTTGCCTAAGATTTATGAATTCCTCCAACGTAGCCTCCCTCAACTCCCGAGGAAAGAACCTATCTTGAAATGCTAACTTAAAAGTCTCCCACTCTATGGGACCCGCCTCTACCGACCTAGAATCTTTCCATTGCTCATACCAAATTTGGGCAACATCTTTCAATTGGTAAGCGGCTAGTTCCGCTTTTTCTCTAGAAGTTACCCCCATGATAGCAAGTGTTTTATAAACCTCATCTATGAACCCATTTGGATCCTCCTCCACCTTGGAGCCATTAAACTCCGAGGGTTCATCATCAAGAACTCCCTAATCCTATAGCCACCCAATCCCCCTATAGGGCTTGCCAGAGCAACCACCTCTCTATTAGCTTGAGTTGTCCAGGCTTGAGCCAATAATTGCATAGAAGCTCTAAACTCCGCAAGAGTGGCATTCCCAATTGTTGGGTCATTTGGAACTTCAGGAGGAACTTGATTTGGACCTTGGGGAGGAATCTCTTGGTCCCCATTGCCTTCTCCTTCCCTCCTAGCATTCGCCCTAGTATTTTCCATAACCTGAAAAAACATAGGCAAACATTAGAAGAAGGACCTACTAGAGCTAAACTTTTATGGAAAGACTAAGAGAATGAAGAAGTGAGACATTTCCTAAGCATCCAATAGCCTCCTATTCATAAATGTGTCGCGACTCACCCCCATGAATAAGACTCTACTTAGAAGTGGTTTGAGACATCCTAAAACTTATCACAAAACCTTATGCTCTGATACCAAGTTTGTCACGACCCAGGGGTACCCCCTAGACGTAACATTGCGTACTCGACCCCGAAGAGGTCTAATACAATCCCTTAGGATCATCATAACATATGATCATACAAAAGTAGGGAAAATTGAAACTTTCTTTAAAACATTCAATATAAAACATTTCATAAAAGCGAAAATCTTACTAACATGTTTGTCTCAAACCATCTATGAATAACATGAATACAAGTTTTGGGATGCAGCCCATATAAAGTCTAAAACATAAGGAAAGATATAAAAGGAACATAAAGAGGTTTGTCCTCGAAGTTATGAGGACTCACCAAATCTTCAAGTCTTCTAATGCTTTAGAAACCTAGCCTCAAAAGCAACTCAATATCCAACACCCTACATTTGATTAGAATGTAGGCAATATGTGTTAGTACAAAATGTACCAAGTATGAAAGCTAGCACAACATTATAAAGCATCTCAAATGGTTAGTCAACATAAGACATAAGCGTAAGAGACAATAACATAATCATAACATAAACTCCAACATAAGTATCATATAATCACAAGTTAACATAAAACATACATAACTTCATACTTCAACCATTAGTCTTTCATATTCAAGTGAACTACTTCACAAGCCACCTCCAAGCATACTTGTGCAAGGCCAAGATAGCATCCCATAATACTATCCAAGCTAAGTACCTCTCTTCGGTCATTCTTGGTCATAGCCGACCTTCATAGTCAAGACCTAGGTTTTCATGTCATAAGAGCACTATACCCCTAAGTAACCTCAAGGCACACTTGTGCAATGCATGTGGGGCATCCCATAATATCACACACACCAAGCATATACTTAAAGTTACCACATTCATATTCATCATTTTTAGGTGTCAATATTGACCTACTTTCATATTGACAAGGAACTATCATCTTAAGTCAATTCATATCATGGAAGGCAACTATATCAACATTCCAAGCCAAGCATACATCATATAAGAGGACACTTCATAAGTAGCTTCAAGTCATACTTGTGCCATGTATAAATGGCTTCCCATACTATCACTCACACTAAGTACTCCTTTAGTCTAGCTTACTCAATGTTAACTATCTTTCATTCTAGTCTATCAAAGAATAGCATACCATCATGCTAGATCTAACTACCATGGAAAACATCCTATCATACAATCCAAGCTATCAAATAAAGGATACAAGTATACCAACCTAGCCACCATGCAACCATTCAATAAGATGCAAGCTATCCTTAGGGGATTATGAATCATCAACACTAAGATATCCTTAGGAGAGTATGGTGTCTCAATCCTAAGCTACCATGAATGGTCTTAGCCTAACCAAGTCAAGCTACCATGAAAGCATTCTAACCATGCTACTTCAAGCTACCCATAGGAGAGTGTAGATCCTCAATCCTAGGCTATCATGCCTATACTAATGCAAGCTACCATGAAGAGCATCCTACCAATGGTAGTTCAAGCTAACCTTAGGAAAGCTTAATTCCTCAATCCCAAGCTACCATGAGATCTACCATCCCAAGCTACATAATTCAACTATACATGAAGGATTCATAAGACTCAACCTCAAGCTATTCTATTCTAACAAGCATGATTCATTTTAGGTGATTAACATTTCACGTTCTACATATGCAAGATATCTCATCATATTAGACTTACTTCGTGGTGGTGCTCGTGGTCCTCTAGGCAGTAGCTCCCCTCAACCTCCCAAACTTCCAAAACCTAAGGCATCTTCACAGACCACTTCACGGACTGTCACTACAACATTTTAGGCCTACCGCCACTTCAATAAAGTGTAGCCTAAACTATCACAAAGTGTGGCCTTTGATAAAAGGCTACACTTTTGAACTTTATGCAACGCTTTTTAGGGGGTGGCCTAAAGAAACGTAACCTTTGACATTAGGAAACACTTTTTAAATGTCGCCGTCACAACTACACTTATAAAGCGTAGCCAAAGAGGTATAAGGCCACGCTGATGCATTAGCGACATCTTTTTTTTATTATACTACACTTAAAAGGGTTGCCTTTACTTTGTTATTGGTCACACTTAAAAAGTGTTGCCTTTTATATCTCATCTAGAGCAACACTTGTAAAGTGTAACTTTTCTTATGTACAAGATAATATTGGACGTCCTACATCAACACTTTTGAAGTGTGGCAATGTTGTGTAGAATTTTGTAGCAACAATTTTTTATTTTTAAGAATAATAATTTTTATTTTCAGATATTCAATAATCACAAATATACAAGTGACCCAAAGCACAAAATTAACCAATAATTAAATCGAAGCTATATATTTCAAATAAACTTCGAGAAACATGTCTTGTGCAACCAATACTTAGAAAGTGATTGCTTAAAGATCTATACTATCAATAAATTCTACAAAACCAAATGCATTCGAACATCTATGACAATAGTACAAAAACTCTTCATCGTTCACTACAATAAATCGAGTTTACTTCTGGCCACAATTCAAATTCAATTACCGAAATTTTCCTGCACATTCAAAATAAAATTATAAGTTAGTGAAATAAATCATGTATTTAATATGCTTAAATTCACAGTAAGCCAAACCAATTCATAACAATAAAGATGTGGAAGTGCATAATTGGAGAGTATTCACGGTAAGCCAACCAATTCAAAAATGGACTCCTACTTTTAGGCCTGAGGAGGAAACACCTATAGTCCATATTTGGATTTCTCTACCGGAGCTACCTTGGCATTGCTATCAGAAGGACATCTTGTCAGACCTATTGAGTCCTATTGTTAAAGTTTTGTACTTGGACACTGCTTCTATCCAAAAAACTAGAGGAAGTGTTGCTAGAGTCAAAGTCCAAATCGAACTTACCAAAGAGAGACCTCTTCATGTGTGGATGGGGTTGAATGAAGAAGATCTCAACATAGGTAGGTGGCAAACTATTGAATATGAGCATATTCCAGATTACTGCATTTATTGTAAACACAAACGACACTTGTTACATTTCTATACTATTAAGCAAAGAGATGGGAAATTTAAAAAAAAAAAGTTGGAGGTTGATAGGAAGAATAAAAACAAAGGGGAACAATGCAAACAAGGTTCCAGAAACCTGCAAATGCAATACACAAATAGAGAGGATGGGAACACCAGTTCACAATACCAGCAACACTAAAAACAAGGAAATAACAACAAGCCAGCTGATGAAGAATGGAAGACTCAGAAGAGGAAAGCTTACAAGCCAGTTCAACATAGCATGGACAGACCAAAATCTCCTAAGGAAACATTGCATCAGCAGCAGACTCATCACACAGGTATGACTACTAATTTTGCACTCCCTACTTCTAATAATTTCATTGATCTTTCTATGCAGGATCAACCAAATAATCAACAAGGAGCTGAAAATCAGAATTCAAAAAATAAGGATACAATGGAGACACAAATTAATAATAAGTCAACTACTGACTTACCTTCCACAGCCAACCAATTGCCAAATAATTCCGACAAGGAAAAAAATTCTGAAAATCAAAGCAAAAGGATCACAGGTATTGACTCTACTACTCCCCTACCCCAGAACCCCCTTGTTAATTGTTTGGATGAGATTGTTGAAGTTATTGGAGGGTTGGAATGAGGGTGTCAGGAGAACACAACTAATTTGCAGGATGGGGTATCCAAAGGGGGGAATATGTATCATGTTAGGCATGAGAAAACTCACATTGACCATAGTCTAGACGATAGAGCCCCTGCTACCCCTCAGCATCACATTCAGAATAAACATCAAGTTCCAGACAGGTCTCATGTTAATGCTACAAGTCAGAGTCAAGTGCAGAAAATTCAGGACAACAATGATAATATTTCAGGGAGGCAAGATCTTATTATTCCTACCAGTGAAACAAAGAAGAAGGATCATTCAGGCCCGAAAGTTACAGAACCAAAACTAAAGATTAGCATGAAATTAGAGGTGATCAAGGGGGATTCAGCGAACCACCGAGTGGCTCGGCGAGCTCAACCCAGCTCGCCAAACTGCCCAACGTGCCTATTTTCTACCCCAACTTCGAAAATCAACCACGCATCCCTGAAAAACAAAATCAAAACATACACTAGGTCAATTAGGCTTACACCCATAAGATCCATGCCTCGGGATACTCAAACTTCTCCTGGTTTGGCCAAATTTTGCCATTTGATGACTTTAGCCCTTAAGAATGATGTCAACCCCTCCATCATTGGGCAAAGCAAGTCATTTGGCATAAATGTGGGTTACTCATACTTAACCCTACTAGACCCAACAACATTTTAGCACAACCCAACAATTTAGATCAATTTTAAGCACGAAATTTCGGGAAATCAACATTTAGTCAATAAAGGCAAGATATTCAAATTCAAAACATGTAAACAAGCACGCATTTACGATTCAGAGAGGCCCATCACATGTCACTAAGATCAAAATGATTGCAAATGAGTAAATCCGCTAAATACAAGTTTGGGGTTAGGAAAACCAACCTTTTATGCCTAATATATACTTTGAAATGCTAGGCATCAAAGAATTCCAACTCCAAACACACAATAAATGACTAGAACGCAGTAATAATGAAACAATATGGGAAAATATAGTGCGGGTGTGAGTTTGGGAAGTTAAAAAGTGAGGGAATGTGAAAGAGTTTGAACTTTTGAACCTTTGACCTTTAAAGACCGTCCAGTTCTTGCCCTTTCAGCGATATTAATTTTGTTTGCCAACCCACTCAGTGACACACCGAGTGGGCACTTACCTTGCCGAGTTTTACAGGACCTCCAATTGATGTGGGGGTCCAAACGGCGGACAAAGTCGTGATCACCGACCCGCTCAGCGACACGCCAATTTGCTCCTGGGCTCGCCAAATTTTACATACTCTAATTCCAAATAACTTGAGTCCAACAGTGGTCAAAGTCGGGCTCCCCGACCTCGTCGTCGAGTCGCCGACTGGACTTTTTCTAGCCAACCTGCACTTTTCAAATACATTTTACATTTCAATCTGCAAAATCAACACACGATTATTTCTAAAACAAAAATAAAGCAATAGAAACTTGGGTTTCCTCCCAAGAAGCGCATTAGTTAATGTTGTGGCACGACGCAAGTCCCCCACTCAATTTTGGTTTGTTGGATAGAGACAAGACAACACTTGACCCATTTGGGTTTCTAGTAGCTGAATGAACATGGAATGAGAGGTTGTCATTTGGTTCAGCGTCGAGATATTCTCTCTTATATCTTTCAACACTCTTTCATGTTCTCTGACTTTGTGATGAATGATTAAGAGTATCTCCTCAATCTGCCCACCTTTATATTCCTTGGGCTTCCTATGCTTGTGAGGAGGAATGTATTGATCTCTATTTTTGTACATTACTTCCAATTCCATGACTTTTTTGGCCAAGACATCTAGCGGAGTCAACAATGTGGCAAATTATTGGTCCTTTTCTATCTCCTTGTTGATCGTAATCATGCCATCAAGGAGTTGGACTGCAGTTTCATATGGTTGTCATATCAAACAACCCGGAGAAAGTTGGTCAGTCACTTTTCTATTTTCAGGACCAAGACCTCTGTACAAGCACTTTAGTAGCATCTTATCTGGAATTCCATGAGTTGGGCACTGCTGCAATAGTGCCTTAAATCTTGGCCACAACTCATGGATAGTCTCACCCTCCAATTGCTTGAAGTTAGGATGTTATCCTTAAGAATAATCAATTTCAAAAGAGGGTGGTCTATTGGGTCATCATTGCTACAAGATATGCTCATTTCCTCTACTCAAAACACAAACACAAGAAAAACCAAAACAAAAGGTAAGTAGATTCAACTATGACTAACAAGAACAACATTCAACTTAACCAAAAGAATCTTAACCAACACCACTCCCCAGCAGCGGCGCCATTTTAAATTAATAATGTTTCAAAGACAGTTCATCCAATTATAAGCGTCAACGATCGTTAATCAGTATATAACCTAACTAACTGAGTTGGGGTCGAATTCCATAGGGAGTGGTACGTGTTTAAGATTTAATAGAAAAGTACTAATATGATCAAATCAGTCATAGGAATAAACATTATCGAATAAAAATATGATTCAAATCAGGGGGTGACACAAATGTCAAATAAAGGGGATTTTGGTTTTAATTATCAGCTACAACAACAGCAAACAACATGAATTAACAATAATGAGATGGGTTCTTGGGATGTGATTCGATTATAAGCTAATATTGACAAATGGGTAATTGCAACTGTTAGGAAATAGCTAGATATTAGTGAATAAGCTAGACTATAAAGGAGGTAAACTTTCTCTCGAACAATTTACCCTGTATCAAGTTGATTTCTCTCGAACATCAACAAGCATGCAAAATAAGAACAGCCTACGCTTTAGTCCATTCACTCTCTCGAGCTGAATGTGTGGAAAAGGATTTAGAATTCACTCTCTCGAGCTGAACCCATGACAACCCAATACCCACAGACCATCAATCATTAACCTTTATTTTAAAACCTCTTTCTCGAGCAAGCCAAAAACACAATGGTAGAAGTGTATTCGCAAGTACAATTCTTAAATTAAACCCCAATTAATGATTGAACTCACTTCTAAACAGAATTTAAATGAATAATTAGCAATACCCATAAACTAAGTCATCCCATAATCACACCCCAAGAATTGGGGTTTTAGCTAGACATCATAAAAAGATAAAAATCATTACCAAATTGAGTTTCCATCAACTGGGTAAGATTAATTTCGTCCTTACAATGCTCCAAGTCGAAGAATCTCAAAGACCCACTTCCAATTTCTCAAAAGTGAAAAATCTCAATTCTCCAAATCTTAGGAAAATCTAGGGAAAACTTGTCTCAATACTCAGAGTTCAAATTGAAAAATTATATTAATTGCTAAAATGATAATTGATGTAATGAAAATATGATACTAAACTAAATGTTCAAAAATGTATTTATAGTCGCCAAAAATGTGTTGCGAAGAGTCACTCGGCGAAGTAAGTCGGGCTCGCTGAGCAACTCGCCAATCCGCCCTTTGGTAATTTTCATCGCCCTTCTGCATTGGACTTCAGCATCCTCAAGGTCTGTAACTTTGGGCGATGCAACACTACATCGTGGAACAACTCGGTGATCCACCAACTGCTCCTTTCTCTCGCCAACTTGATTTTCTCCTTCAGGGCTTGGCACACTGGAACTTTAGGCGGTCAAGAGGTTGTTCGGCGACTCGCCAGGTGGACTTGGCAATCATCAGGCCTACTTTTCATCATTCCTTAATCTCACTTTGTTTTTTTCGCATATTAGTGTCCTTGCTTTGTTCCTCAATTCAAATAACTGGAAACCAAGGGTTTTACATCAGTTATTGGCACAAAATAAGCATTTGAGGACACTAAATCATCGTAAATAAAACCCTAAATGAGTCCAAATCTCAGACTCATCACTATACATGCTTAATTTCATAGAACTCTTCATTTAAGCTCAAATCCCACATCATATGATTCATAACTTGAAAACATAGGCATTACATGGGTTCATTGGGAAATCATCAGAAAATCATCATATTTCATCAATTCATGGATAAGAGATCATAATTAAATCATATCAATCAATAATCAAAAGAACCCATGGTAATAGAAGAAAACTCTAACTTAATTGGGGAATTCTACCTTTAGAAATAGAGAAATTTGGGAACTCCGTGGATGGAAGAAATCCATGGATGAAAACTATCATACCTTGAATCCAAATGTTAACCTTCAATGGAGGAATTGAGAGTTAACTTGAAACCCTAGGTTGAATCTTCTTCTTCTTCTTTAAGTTTCTAGAGAGAGAATTTTTTTTTATTGTTCTTCTTTTGTGATTTTGGAAGAATGAAGTGAATGGGATAATTTGGGGGTTTAAAATTCTTATATGGGGGTCTTTGTGAAGGGTAAAACGACGTAGTATAGGAGTTAATTAATTAGGAAAAGACCCAACTGCCCATAAAAATAATTGGCAGCCCAGCACCGACGAACCCCAGTCGACAGACCTTGGTCAGACCTACGGTCCGTCCTGGTGGATCGTCATTCGTGGTCAAAGAGTTGTTTTTTTCCAGTGAACCAAGGATCGTGGTCTGACCTATAGTCCGTATGTCTGGCCGTGGTCTTGAGTCTCAAATGACTTGGCAGGGTGGTCTATAGGTCTGGCGGTGGTCTTGAGCCTCAAAAGACTTGGAAGGGTGGCCAATCCACGAATCACATTACGGTCCGTGGTTCTACCCGCGGGCTGTGGTTGGCCTCTGTGGCTGGCACCTACAACTTCCCAAAATTTGTTTCATTTTCCTTTTCCGGGTACAGAGTGTTACAATATCTCCCCCTTGGGACCATTCGTCCTCGAATGAGATTCACACTGGTTCGAAGAGAGTAGAGGGGAACTAACAACCCAACCTACAATGTAATGCATACAACCAAGGAGGAACTATCGACTCAAAGCTAAGATAATATCAAAACATCATAAGAGGGGTGAAACTAATTCTAACAGCCCATCATGCATGCAATGCACATATACAAGGAGGAAACATCAATTCGAAGCTAAACATACTCAATGCATCATAAGGAAGTAGGAACTACATCTAGCAACCCAATATGCATGAAATTTAAAATTTTCTCATGTTAAAGGAGGAACTACCTTCTCCAAGCTAAAAGCATGATCAACACAATATCATGGAGCCTATATGCAATTTGTTCTCAAAAATCATAGCTAAAGCATGTTCATTAATTCATCTCATGAAGTCTATAGGAAACTCATAGTCAATGCAAAACACCATGAGGAAAAAATCAATCATATAAACTCATTTTCTTTCAAAACACAAGTTTTTCATGAACATGCATAACATAATAAAATCATGGATACACATAAAACACATGACTACAAAACAAAGGTCAAACCAAGAGTAACTCATTACCTCAAGCTAGAGTAGGAGTATAAGGAAATAGGTTAGGATATCGGGACATCATAACGGCAACTGCCTCCCAATTAGCACCCTCAACTAACTGATTCCTCCACAATACTTTCACGGAAGTGACTTCCTTGTTTCTCAACTTTTTAACTTCCCGGTCCAAAATCTCAACCAGAACTTCCTCATAAGAAAGACTTTCATCAACTCCCAACCCTTCTAGGGAAACTATGTATGTCGGCTCCCCAACACATTTCTTCAACATAAATACATGGAAAACCGGATTCACCGATGCCAACTCATTTGGCAACTCATAAGCAACCTTAGCAACACGCCTCAAAATCTGATAAGGGCCTACATATCGGGGACTAAGCTTCCCTTTCTTACCAAACCTCATTACACCCTTCATGGGTGAGATTTTCAGGTAAACCCAATCATGAATGTCAAACTCGAGATCTCTTCTTCTCATATCAGCATATGACTTTTGCTGACTTTGAGTCATTTTCAACCCTTCTCTAATAAGTCAAACTTTCTCTATGGCCTCATGTACCGATTTGGGACCTATTAGGGCAACTTCACCCACCTCAAACAAACCAATTGGAGATCTACACCTCCTTTCATATAGTGCCTCTAATGGATCCATATCAATACTTGAGTGATAGCTATTATTGTAGGCAAACACAATCAATGGCAAATGGTCATCCTATTTAACCTTAAAATCAATCACACAAGCCCTTAACATATCTTCCAAAGTTTTGATAGTACGCTCCGCTTTCCCATCGGTTTGGGGATGAAAGGTCGTGTTAAGCTTAACCTTAGTGCCAAGACCCTTTTTGGAATGACTTCCAAAACTGATAAGTGAATTGGGTATCACGATCGGAAATAATGAGAAAAGGAACTCCATGCAACTTTACCATTTCTCTTAAGTACATCTTAGCATAGTCCTCCGCCAAATAACAAATCTTGACGGGAAGGAAATGAGCCAATTTCTTCATCCCATCTACTATCACCCAAATTGAATCATTTTGTCGCCGAGTGTGAGGCAACCCAACAATAAAGTTCATATTCAAGGCTTCCCACTTCCAAGTAGGAATGCTAATATATTGGGACAAACCTCCCGGTTTCTCATTCTTAACCTTTACTTGTTGGCGATTTGGACACTTAGCCATAAATCCCGCAATATCCTTCTTCATCCCATTACACCAGTAGACCTCCCGCAAATAACAATACATCTTGGTGGCTCTCGGGTGAATGGAATATCGCGGACTATGGGCTTCTGACAAGATTTGTTCCCTGAAGTTATCAACATTTGGAACGCACAAACGACCTTGGTATCTAAGTACCCCATCTCCCCCTTGGGAAAAATCCTCAATGGATTTCTTAATCACCTCTACTTTCAATTCTACCAAAATTGGATCAAGACTTTGCTTGGCTTTCACATCCTCCAAAAATGATGATTCGGAACCATTGTGAACCATAACACCAACCTTGGTGGATTCCACAAATTGAACACCTAATCAAGCCAATCTATGAACATCTCAAACCAACTCTTTATTTTCTTCTTCAATATGATCAACACTACCCATAGATAATGGACTAAGAGCATCCACTACCACATTAGCTTCACCGGGGTGATAAAGAACACTCATGTCACAATCCTTCAATAACTCAAGCCACCTTATTTGACAAAGATTTCAATCATTCTGATGAAATGCATATTGCTAACTCTTGTGGTCGGCAAAGACATCTACATGAAATCCATACAAATAGTGTCTCCAAATTTTTAAAGCAAAAATGATTGCCGTTTATTCAAGGTTGTGAGTAGGATGATTCTTTTCTTAACCTTTAACTTGCCTAACTTTCCCATTTTGCATAATCACACATCCTAGCCTAATTCTCAAGGCATCATAATAAACCATAAAACCATTTGTCCCTTCCGATAAGGTCAACACCAGAGCGGAAGTAAGTCTATCATTTAACTCTTGAAAACTCTTTTCACATAATTCGGACCATATGAACTTAGGCTTCTTTTGAGTCAAAGCGGTCAAAGGAGAGGCAATCTAGGAGAATCATTCAACAAACCTTCTATAGTAACCAAAAACTCTTAATGTCCGAAGGAGTTAAAGGTATAGACCAAGTCTTGACCGCATCCGTCTTCTTAGGATCTACCTCAATACTCTTACTTGAAACAATATGACCAAGGAAAGCGACGGACCTTAACCAAAATTCACATTTGCTAAACTTTGCAAAAAGTTGTAGGTCTCTAAGAATTTCCAACACGATCCTCAAATGATCAATATGCTCATCCTCACTTCTTAAGTAGATCAAAATATCATCAATGAACACAATCACAAACATGTCAAGGTATTGTCTAAACACCCTATTCATCAAATAAATGTACGTCGTCGGAGCATTAGTCAAACCATATAAAATAACCAAGAACTCATAATGACCATACTGAGTTCAAAAAGTCATCTTTAGAATTTCATTTTCTCTGACCCTCAATTGGTGATAATCCAATCGTAGATCAATCTTAGAGAAATAACTTGCTCCTTGAAGTTGGTCAAATAAACCATCTATCCTCAGAAGAGGAGACTTATTTTTAATCATCACCTTGTTTAACTGACGATAGTCAATACACATACGAAGAGAACCATCCTTCTTCCTAACAAAAAAATTTGGAGCATCCAATGGAGAGATACTCGGTCGGATGAAACCCTTATCAAACAGATCTCTCAATTATTCTTTCAACTCCTTAAGTTCTACCGGAGCCATAAGGTAAGGAGGAATAGAAATAGGTTACATATCTGGGAGAAGGTCAATATCAAAGTCTATTTCCCACTCGGGAGAATTACCGGGTAAGTCATCTGGAAAACCTTCCGGAAACTCATTTACAAATAGGACCGACTCAAGAGAAGGGGTTTCAGAATCTACATCCCTCACCCTAACTAGATGGTAAATGCAACCCTTAGAAATTATCTTTCTAGCTTTAAGACAAGAGACAAAATGACCCTTAGGCATAGAATTTTCACCCTTCCACTCTAGGACATGCTCATTTGGAAACTGAAACTTGACTACACGAGTTCTAAAATCAATAAAAGCATAACAAGAGTGTAGCCAATCCATACCCAAGATAATATCAAAATCTAGCATATCAAGCTCTACCAAGTAAACAAGAGTAACCCTATGGGACAAAGAAACATGAGACTTTCTACTGACCCTCTTAGCCATAATAGAATCACCAAAAGGAGTAGAAACAGAAAAAGGTTCTAACAACACATCAGGGAGAACATCTAATCTCATAGCCACATATGGCATCACAAAAGACACAGTATTATCGGGATCAAGTAAAGCTTATAAATCAAGTTGGAAAACTTTCAACATATCGGTAACCACATTCGAAGAACTCTCTTGGTCACCACGAGTCTGAAGTGCATAGAAGTGGTTTTGCTTAGGAGCATTGGAACCCGAACCACTAGGAGGAGCTTGATTGCCCTCTCTTCCTTTAGCCGCAAGCATTGTGCAATCCCTCATTTTGTGACCATTTTTACCACAACCAAAACAACCATCTGTGCCGGCTAGGCACTTACCCTCTTGCTTTCTTCCACACAGTACGAAGTAGACCTAGGCAATGAAGATCCACTACCATTACCTCCTTGAGGCTAAGGGTTAGACACCCTATCTTTGTTGAACTTGGGAGGAGAATTGGAGGATTTTTTACCAGAAAAACGTAATCAAATCTAGGACGACCTTGTCCATCGGACCTTGCATGAGAGAAATTTCCATCACCGATTTTAGCCCTTTTTACCTCTCTAGACTTTTCCTTAAATTTTTCCACCTCAATTTGTTGTGCATGCACCATGAGACGAGAGATGTCCATGTCATGAATGAGCATGATGGTACGACACTCTTTAACCACCATTTCGAACACACCCAAAACAAACTTACTCATTCTAGCCCTTGAATCCGCAACCATTGTTGGAGAATATTTCAACAATTGAGCGAACTTTAGATTATATTCCCTCACACTCATACTCCCTTGTCGGAGGTTAATGAACTCAAGCACCTTGGCTTCCCTCATCTCAAGGGGAAAGAACCTATCAAAAAAAGTAGCTTTAAACTTCTCCCAATCAAGAGGACCCGCATCTTCCGGTCTCTCTTCCTTCTATTTGTTATACCATATTAGAGCCACTCCTTTTAGTTTATAGGCGGCCAACTCTGTGTTTTCCACCGGTGTAACTCACATGATCATCAAAACCTTATAGACCTCATCAATAGATTCCTGAGGATTTTCCTCAACTTTAGAACCATGAAACTCCAGAGGATTCATCCTAGTGAAGTTCCTCACTCTTGAAGTTGTCTTACCCACATTTGGGTTCATGGGAACCGCAACCTTCCTATTGGCTTGAGCTATCACTGCTTGAACCAACGCTTGAAAAGCAATCCTAAACTCTGCATTAGACATTTGGTCAGCCAACGGATCGACCAGAACTTGAGGAGCTTGGGGAGGAGCTTCTTGTTCCTCATTCTCCCTCACATTCCTTCGATCATAAGCTCTTCGAGTAGCCATATCCTGAAGAACATAGGATAAGGAATTATCACACGACTTAAGAGTAATGAAAGAAATGGAGTTTCCTAATCATCTTGTAGCCTCTCATTCATAAATGTAGCGCGCTTCCCACTTATGTACAAGACTCTTCTAGACGTGGCTTATGAGACATCCTAGGACCATTCTAAACCTTGTACTCTGTTTACCAAGTTTATCACGACCCAGGGGAACCCCCAGATGAAACATGGCGTATAGAACCCCGAAGGACTCCATACAAGCCATTTAGCTTTCATCATATTAAATAAATAGAACAATAAGAGTAAAACATTAGTAAAAGTACAAAAAAAAATTATAAAAGAAAAATGGAAGTCTAAAACACTTGTCTCATCATAGCCATCTAATACAATAGAATGAAATTGGGCCTAGTTCATATATCATTTCCAAAGGAGAAATACATGAAAGAAACTAAAAACAATAAGCTCCATCCTCGAAGCATGAGGACTCACCAAATCTCAGAAATCTCAAACTCAACCACTAGCCACGAAACTGATGACCGTGACTGTCGGACCCTACATTTGGGTAAAATGTAGGCAAGAGTATGCGTTAGTACAAAATAATGTACCAAGTATGATAGCCATGCATAAAAAATTTAAAACATGCTAAAACGGACATTTCATTTTTATGACATGCAATTGACCAAGCTAAACATGATATAAAAAAGTTATAAAACATAAGTCATAAAATCATGGTCAATGCAAGCTAACTTCATCTCTCAAACCTTTGAAATCATGTGAGATACTTCTTGAAGTAACCTTAATTCATTTTTAATGTGGGGAATTATCCTTAACCAACATAGAGACTATGTGAGCAATAACATGATCCCCTGGTGTCTCCCACACCGAAAAGGGTTATCCTATTTGCCAAGGTAGAACCATGAACTTCTTGCTATCGACTAGCTAATGTATATCTAAGACAATCATCCTCTAGGGGAACATAGGTAAGGGAAAAATAGATTGCTTCTTGAAACCCGGCCTCTACTAACGAGAGAGCTTCCATCTCAATATCCTCTCAGTGCTAAGCATAAATCCCATGGAATAGTCATTTCTTACTTTGACCTAATTATTCATGGAAAGGCATCCTAGGATAACCAATCCATGCTAGTTTCATTAGGATAGCTTTTACTCTTGATTCATTTAGGTGAGAAAGCCTTTCAACCTAAGAATCTTTTCTATGTGAGAAAACCTTTCACATCATACTTATATGTGTTTATGAGAATGTCCTTTCAACAACATAACAACAACATCATCATTGATACATTACTCTCAATGCATCCTTAATACATTTTCATAGATTTCATAAGAAAATGGATAAGTCCATAATTTACCTCTTCAAGTTCAAAACCCACTTTCAATCATCAATGCTTAGAAAACATGGGTTAGATATGGATTTCATCATAAATTAATGTGAAGCTAGCAATACATGCTTAATTTCATAAAACTCTTCCTTTAATCTCAAATCCCACATCATATTATTAATAACTTCAAAACATAGGGGATTACATGGGTTCATAGGGAAAATCATCATAAAATCATCATATTTTATCAATTCATGCATAATAGATCATAATTCAATCATATAAATCAATAATCAAAAGAACCCATTGTAATTGAAGAAAACCCTAACTTAATTGGGGAATTCTACCTTTTGAAATAGAGGAATTTGGGAAATCCGTGGATGGAAGGAATCCCTGGATGAAAACTATCATACCTTGAATCCATATACTAGCCTTCAATGGATGAATTGAGACCTTGACTTGAAACCCTAGTTTGAATCTTCTTCTTCTTCACATTTTTAGAGAGAGAAATATTTTGGAGAGCTTTTCTTTTGTCATTTTGAAAGAATAAAGTGAATGGGAAAATTTGGGGGTTTATAATGCTTATATAAGAGTCTTAGTGAAGGGTAAAATGATGTAGTTTAGGATTTAATTAATTAGGAAAGAACCAACTGCCCCTAAAAATAACTGGCAACCTACCACCGACGGACCCCTGGTGAAGGATTGTGGTCTGACCTACGGTCTGTTCTGGTGGATCATCATTCATGGTAAGAGAGTCGATTTTTGTCCAGTGAACCACGAACCGTGGTCTGACCTATGGTCCATAGGTCTGGCCGTGGTCCTGAGCCTTAAACGACTTGGCAGGGATGCCAATCCACAGACCACACTACGATCGGTGGTTCTACCCACGGGACGTGGTTGGCCTCCATGGTTGGCACCTGCAACTTCCCAAAATTTGCTTCATTTCCCTTTTTGGTTACGGGGTGTAACAACTTCGTTGCTTCCCCTATTAGAGAAAAGGGAAACAAATGGAGCTGAATTTACTCTTGAGAGATATTGATAAAGGAGAATGGTCCACACACATCCACCAAATTTCGAATGTGATCCTGAGGGTCCTTATGAGCAAGTCCCCCAAAGAAACCTTTCATTTGCAATAAGTGAAGCATAATTCTGGTCACATGAAAAAAAGTGTTGCCCATAGTTGGGGGTAAATGAATAGCACTAGAGCTTCTCATTTGATCAGCATTGACATTGTTTAAGTTTCTGATGTCATCATTGTTCCCAAGTTGACTAGTAGCATTACTCTCATTCACACTCATTTCTTAACCTATTGAGAGAAAACAACCAAAACAGTTCACAAAAACACTTCAATAAAAGAATTCTAAACACCACTCCCCAGCAGCGGCACCAATTTACTTTCTTGAATATTTTACTAATAGAAACTTTTGTTTTCTTGAACATTTTGAGCTAAGATGTTGAGGTTTTGATGGTTTTAGTCTTTGTTTTTGGCATTAGGTATTAAAGATTTTGGTATCTTGATGGAACATATTTTTGGTAACTCTTACTTAATTTTTACTATTCTTGGCTAAACCCCATTACCTTTGGGTGTGATTATGTAATCGAATACACAAATTAGCTTTTGGGTATTGTTAATTACTAGATTTATTGTTGTTTTGAAATGGATTCAGTTATTTACTCATGTTTTTATCTATGTATTGAAGTTGCAAATTCAGTTCTAGCATTAGCTCTGTGTTTGCTTATGAAAAATGCTTAGGGTAGAGCATATAATTGATAGTTGTATTGACTCTTGTATTTACAACAAAACTTGATAAAGTGGGTTAAATTAAGGAATTGGGTTGCTTTGCATTGTAATCTTGTTGATATTCGAAAGAACTTTCTTGAAACATAATAGTTGATTGAAAAATGGTTGTTATAGTTTAAATTCATCCTACCCATAGAGTTTCAACAACTTAAAACAATTAGTCATTACCCATTAAGCGAAATTAGTATTCGATTGCGCACACACTCCTAAAGCTTCCTCTCTATTTGCTCAAACCCTGCATTAATTTTATTCGTTAACAATAGGTCACTAAATCCCCTTAATATTGATAATCGAAATTTATTGATTTACATTATGTTGCGTTTTGTTTATTTCATTTTACAAGATGTTAGAACACTTTCGTACTTCGTATTTGAATTCTTTTTCATATCATTCCTCGTCGGATCGACCCATCATCGTTGGGCTTATACTTGTTGACGACCTCCAACACTTTAATTTGAATCATAAGAGGTGTAGTTGAGCACAATCAACAAGCCACTTGACATACATACAACACAACATAATAGAAAATGCGAGAATTTCAGTAGAAAGTCTCATATCATCAAGAGTTTGACTTAAAAACAAAAATCTAAATCATAGTCTCGACAAGTCAATCTAATACATCAAGAATGGTTGGTGCGTAACTCATACACTACATACAACGTATGGAATTAAATATAAGAAAGAGTAAGGGTGCAATGGTCCTCGAAGTATGATGACTCACCGAGTCTTCAGAGAGCAATCAAGCAACTTAGCCACAAGCGGGAGGAGAAAGATCGTCAGACCCTATATTGGAAAATATGTAGGCACACGTATTCATTAGTAAATGAAATGTAATAAGTATGAGGGATATGCTTAAACCATAAAATATGATCACAAGAGGTGACTAATAACGATTCAAAGACAGTTCTTCCAATTCTAAGCATCAACGATTTTTAATCAGTATATAACCCAACTAAATGAGTTGGGGTCGAATCTCACAGGGAGCGGTACGTGTTTCAGATTCAATTGGAAAGTATGAACATGGTCAAATCAGTCATAGGAATAAAAATTATCTAGTAAAGACATCATTCAAAGCCAAGGGTGACAAGAATATCAAATGGAGTTTTTTGGTTTTGATTATCAACTACAAACATCAGTCACAAACAATACAAATTAACAATTATGAGACGGGTTCTTGGAATGTAATTGATTATAGGCTAATATAGACAAATAGGTAATTGCACCTATTAGTAAATATCTAGTTATTAGTGAGTAAGATAAGCTATAGGAGAGGTAAATTTTATCTCGAACAATTTATCCCAAATCAAGTGATTTCTCTCGAACATCAACAAGCATGCAAAATAAGACAAGCCCACACCTTAATCCATTCACTCTCTCGAGCTTAATGTGAAAGAAAGGGTTTAGGATTCACTCTCTCGAGCTGAACCAAGGTCAACCTAATACCTACAAACCATTTTTAAAAAACCTTAGTACTAAAACCTCTCTCTCGAGCAAGCCAAGAACACAAAGCTAGAACTACATTTGCAACTACAATTCTTAAATTAAACCACAATTAATGATTAAATTCACTTTTAAGTGGCATTTAAACTAACAATTAGCAATACCCATAAGCTAAATCAGCCCATAATCACATAATCACACCCCAAAAATTGGGGTTTTAACTAGACATTATAAAAGGTAAAAACCGTTACCAAATTGATTATCCATCAAGTGGGTAAGAGTGATTTCGTCCTTATAATGCTCCAATTTGAAGATTTTCAATTCAAAGACCTACTTCCAATTTCTCAGAAGTGAATTTCTTCAATTCTTCAAAGCTAAGGAAAACTAGAGAAAACTGTCTCTAAGATTGATAAAAAAATCTAAGATAGATAATAGATGAATAAGAGATCCTAAACTAAATGTTCAAAAATGTATTTATTATCACCAAGAAAAGTTACAAAAGCTCATCCGGCGAAGTAAGTCGGGCTCGCTGAACCACTCGGCGAGCCGCCCTCTGGTTTCTTCCATCGCCCTTTTGCCTTAGCATTCAACATCCTCAAGGTCTGTAACTTTGGGCGATCTAGCACTGCATCGCAGAACAACTCGGTGATCTGTCGACTGCTCCTTTCTATCGCCGACTTTGTTTCTTCCCTCAGGGCTTGGTACATTTGAACTTTAGGCGGTCAGATAGCCATTCGGTGATTGGCCAAGTGAACTTGGCGATCACTAGGCTTGCCTTTCTTCATTCTTTCCACTCGTTTTGTTCCTTTTTGCAAGTTAGTGTCCTCACTTTGTTCCTCAATCCATATACCTGAAAATCAAGGGTCTTACATCAGTTATTGGCACAAATTAAGCACTTGAGGACACTAAATCTATATAAACAAAGCCCTAAATGAGTCCAAATCTCGGACTCATCAACACCCCCAACATAAACTTTTGCTTGTCCTCAAGTAAAACTCAAGCTCAGCAGATTAAAAAGGATTTCTCAAACAATGCTACAAAAGACTCAATCATGAATGCACACAACAAGACTCAACTTACTCATGCAAGGATCAATTGTGCACTCAAAGATTCAAGTTGTGACTCATCATTATCAAAGATGCTCAAGTTCACAATACTTTCTTCAAATGCAAATTCAAGCTCAACAAAGGTACTCAAATGCCCTCACAACAAAGATGATTCCATATTCACACACAATTCTTCAACAATTTATAGTTCTGGAATCACATACAACTCTCACACTCACAAAGATGAACACATGCATGACTTCACCCATAGGTTTTCCCTTATTTTCCAATCAACATTCGTTTCAGCTTGCTCAAGATGAAAAATGTCTTTTCAAAGCTTGTAACGGGGTTGAGTGTAAAGGTATGGTCATTTAGGCTAAGTGGCTGCTATCCTCATGAAATGTGGTATGAACATCAATTTTCTTCCTTTTCTTCAGAATTTTTACTAATGCTCAAAATTCACTGATATACCGTGAGTTTACGGTATTTCTAATACATTTCACTTACAAGTTGTGTGTGTCTAGGGCCTTTTAGTATTGGTTTTTATGTGTTTTTATCATATTTTGCAGGAAAGATGTTCAGGTGCGGAAGTAAAGAGACAGCTGAAAG
>JAJOOO010014499.1:0-19085 GCA_029582685.1 Solanum piurae | reverse complement strand
CCCCCTTTTTAGTTAATTGTTGTTTTTGTGGAAGTACTTTGACTAATCGAATATAATCGTGAGTTAAAGTAAAGTCTAAACCATTTTCCTCGTGGGATCGACCCCAACCTACAAGTTGGGTTCTGTACTTGATAACGATCGCTTATGCTCCTGTAAGGAGGTGTAATTTGAGCGTATCAATCGCCCATGCACTTCTTCAACATGGAGATGTGAAATACCTGCTGGACCGCTGCTAACTCTTGTGGTAGCTCCAACTCATAAGCTATATTGCTAATCCTCTTATATATTTGATAAGGACCAATATACCGGGGACTAAGCTTCCCTTTCTTACCAAATCTCATAACACCTTTCATGGGTGAAACTTTCAAGTACACCCAATCATCTACTTCAAACTCTAACTCGCTTCTCCTAACATCAGTGTAGGATTTATGACGACTCTGTGCTATTTTCAACCTCTCTTGAATCACTTTCACCTTCTCCATAGCTTGATGACCTAAATCTGGTCCTATCAGCCCAACTTCACCAACTTCAAACTATCCAATAGGAGATCTACATCTTCTCCCATAAAGAGCTTCATAAGGAGCCATTTGGATGCTAGAGTGGTAACTATTGTTGTAAGAAAATTCAATAAGAGGTAGGTGATCATCCCAATTACCTTTGAAATCAATCACACAACCCCTCAACATATCCTCTAAGGTCTAAATAGTACACTCTGCTTTCCCATCAGTCTGAGGATGAAAGGCAGTACTTAAGTTCACCTTTGAATCCAAGCCTTTTTGGAATGACTTCAAAAGTAGTGCAATAAATTGCGCACCTCTGTCTGAAATAATGGAGACCGGAACCCCATGAAGTCTTACAACCTCTTGAATATACAACTTAGCATAGTCTTTTGTTGAATGGGTAGTCTTTACCGGCAAAAAATGGGCTGATTTTGTCATTCTATCTATAATCACCCAAATAGAATCATGCTGCCTAGCAGACCTTGGTAAATCTGTGATGAAGTCCATATTGATCATCTCCCACTTCCATTCCGGAAGTTCTATATTCTGAGCCAACCCATCGGGCCTTTGATTTTCTACCTTAACTTGTTGGCAATTCGGACACTTAGCCACAAATTCAGCAATGCCCTTTTTCATACTACTCCACCAATAAACCTCTCTCAAATCATGATACATCTTTGTAGAACCCGGATGAATGGAATATCTGGAGCTATGAGCTTCCTCCATGATCCTCTCTTGGAGTTCATCCACCCTTGGTACACACAACCTACCTTGATACCTCAATACGCCATCTCCCCCTTGTTCAAAAGTCAATACTTTTTGCTTATGAACATTTGCCTTCAATTCAAGAAAAATAGGATCTTGGTATTGCTTTTCTTTCACTTCTGAAACTAATGAAGACTCAGCCCCATTCATCACCACTACTCATCCTTCTGTGGAATCCATTAGGCGAACTCACAGGGGTGCAAGTATGTGCACATCCTTTGCTATTTCTTTCTTATCTTTCTCAAAATGGGCGGTACTACCCATAGACAACCTGCTCAAAGCATCAACAACAACATTAGCCTTACCTCAGTGGTAAAGCATACTAATGTCATTATCCTTGAGTAATTCTAACCACCTCCTTTGTATGAGATAAATCTCTTTCTGAGTAAACACATACTAAAGACTTTTGTGATCAGTGAATACATCTACATGAACACCATACAAATAATCACACCATATCTTCAAAGCAAATACTACAACAGCCAACTCTAAGTCATGGGTTAGGTAATTCTTCTCATAAACTTTTAACTGTCTGGAGGCATAAGCTATAACCTTGTCATTCTGCATTAATACGCAACCCAAACTAACTCTAGATGCATTACAATACACCACAAAACCTTGAGTACCTTCCGGTAAGGTAAAAACTGGGACAGTAGTTAACCTCTTCTTCAATTCCTGAAAGCTTTTCTCACAAGCTTCAGACTATTGAAACTTCACTGTTTTCTGAGTTAACTTGGTCAAAGGGGATGAAATAGATGAGAACCCCTCTACGAACCTTCTATAATAGCCAGCCAAACCCAAGAAACTCTTAATATCGGTTGGAAACGTGGGTCTAGGCCAATTCTGCACTACCTCTATTTTTCTGGATATCAACTCTAATTCCATCACCGGAAACAATGTGGCCTAAGTATGCCACATACTCAATCCAAAATTCACATTTCGAGAACTTAGCATACAACTCTTTATCCTTTAGAGTTTGGAGAACTACTGTGAGATGACTAGCATGATCTTCTTCATTCCTCGAATAGATTAGTATGTCATCAATGAATACGATAACAAACATATCTAAGTAAGGTTTGAATAATCTATTCATAAGGTCCATAAATGCGGCAGACGCATTGGTCAAACCAAAGGACATAACCAAAAACTCATAATGACCATAACGGGTCCTGAAAGCTGTCTTTGGAATAACACATTCCCTCACTCTTAACTGAAGGTAGCCTGATCTAAGATATCTTAGAGAAACAGGAGGCACCCTGAAGTTGGTCGAAAAGATCATCAATCCTTGAGAGAGGATATTTGTTCTTGATGGTAACCTTGTTCAACTGGCGTTAGTCTATACACATTCTAAGGGAACCATCTTTCTTTCTCACAAATAAGACTGGAGCGCCCCAATGTGAGACACTTGGTTGAATAAAGCCCTTATCTAGGAGATTTTTGAATTGTTCTTTTAGCTCTTTCAACTATGCTGGTACCATTCTATATGGAGAAATAGATATAGGACGAGTATCTGGAAGAATATCTATGCCGAAGTCTATTTCTCTCTCATACGGGACTCCGGGTAGATCATCTGGAAAGACTTATGGAAACTCTTTTACTACAGAAACTGACTGAATATAAGGTATCTCAACACTAGTCATTAACTTAGACTAAGTGATAAACACACCCCTTGGAAACTAACTTCCTTGCCTTAAGGTACGAAATAAAATGACTCTTAGGCACTGCTGAACTACTTTTCCACTCTAAGACTGGCTCATTTAGAAACTAAAACTTGACAACTCAAATTCGTCAATCAACTGAGGCATAACAAGCATGACGCCAGTCCATACCAATAATGACATCAAAATCTACCATGTCTAACTCAACTAAATCAGCCATGGTACTCTTGTGATTGACGAAAATTGAACAATCACGAGAGACTCTCTCTGCTAGAATAGATTCACCAACAGGTGTAGAAACACTGAAGGGCTCACTAAGTTGCTAGGAAGAACATCAAAATTCATCGCAATATACGGAGTTACAAAGGATAAACTCGCTCCTGGATCTAGCAAAGCATAAACATTAAAGTTAAAGACTTGGATCATACCAGTGACAACATCTGGCGAGTCCTCTTGCTCTTGGCGACTAGTGATAGGATATAGGTAGTTTGCTCCTCCGCCAGTATCGGAAGTAGCCCCTCTAGGTGCAGCTCTGTCTGGTGGAGCAACTGAAGAAGATTGGGCTCTATTGCCTCCATTACCATTACCCTGCTTGTTCTTTGGACACTCTCGCATGAAGTGACCATTCTGGCCACACTTAAAGCAACCAGTGGAGCCATCACGACACGTCCCTGAGTGGTTCCTACCACACTTAGTGTAGGCTCCGCTTACTACCCCTTTGTGCCATACTACCTTGAGAATAGGCAGGTTTTGCTCTGAAATTATGACTATTGTACTCACTTTTGTTATTTGGTGCAGGTGCACTAGCTGATGATGGAACAGGTCCCTTCTATTTCTGTTGGAAGGATGACTGGTTGACATTACTGTTCTGCTGTCTGGACTCATTCCCTGTCTTAGCTCTCTTGTTCTTGAACTCTTCTCTATCCCTCAACTTCTGTTCCTCAATCTTCTACATGTAGACCATCAATCTTTCCATATCCATGTAACCTATTACCGTTGCAGCATTACCTTCCTTACTCGACTAACGAGACAGCCCAGCAACAAATAAACTCATTCTTCTCCTCATGTCAGTAACCATCTCCGGAGCATACCGAGAAAGTTGTGTAAACCTCAGACTATACTCATGAACGCTCAAAGAATCATGCTTAAGTGTGAGGAAGTCTCGTACCTTATCCTCTTTCAGTTCGCGGGGGAAGAAATACCCCAAGAAGGCCTCCTCCAAACAAGCCCAACTCGCAGGTGTTTCTCCCTCAACTCGGTTCTTCTTCCATTGGTAGAACCATATCCTAGCAACACCCTTCATCTGGTATGCACCTAGTTCCACCCTCTCATTATCAGCAACATGCGTGATCTCAAAAACCTTCTGAAGCTCTTCAACAAAGTTCTCTGGATCCTCAGTATCACTTGAACCCGTGAAGTTTGGAGGATTCATCCTTAGGAACTCGCGGATCCTCGAAGTATCAGCCACTTTCTATCGATTCTCTCTATTGCCCAGCTTGGTTGGTCATAACTTGGCTCAACATTCGGATAGCCTCACAGAACTTAGCATTGGTGATCTCTCCTTGGGGTTGCACTTCTGGTGCATTAGGTACCCCTGTTCCTGTGGTTCAACATTTCTTCTAGCCGCACGACCTTGGACAACTCTTCGTGGAGGCATGATCTGAAAGACACGCGTAAGCACGAGTTAGAAGAAACTTTTTAGAGATCAAACTCTAACGCACGAAATGAGTGCGAAAGAAGTGACAAACTTTCCTAAGTGTTGCAGCCTCCTAATTATAGATGTGGCGGGCATCACATCAATAACTAGGACTCTACAGACACAGCTTCATAGACTCTCTAGGATTCTTGAACTCAGTGCTCTAATACCAAGTTTGTCATGCCCCAAGCCTACACCCAAGGCAGGACTGGCACTTAAGAACCATTGATGGCCCCAAGCGAACCCTTGGCCTGGCTTACTTACTCAGCAGAAGACTTAACTTATCAAAGATAACTCATATAAAACTTAGAATATTATAAAGAAAACATTCAACTAGCCAATAAGGCAAACTCAAGTCTCATTATAAGATAATGAAAATGAAAAGACTAAGTAACTAACATCTAACTGTCTATGACGCCTCTAAAACTATTAAAACAAATAAAATGAGGGTCCTCCGGAGAGCAAGGAGGCTCACCATTTGACTCTGAATGCTCAACTTGATCAACGAGGTGCTGGATAATGATCCTGGTTACCCATGTCAGCATCATAAGAATATGCAGGCCAAATGGCATCACTACATTGAATGTAGGAGTATGCGAGGGGAATTCTAAAATAAGATATAAGCTTGAAAGGAACTGAAGAACTAACCTGGCTCAACTCAACTTCACTTAACTGAACTTATTTCAATATAAAGTAGTATAAAACAAGTGCAATATAGAGAAAATCTTTTTAAACATGGATGTCAATTCTGTGTGTATACAAAGATACAATATAACTCTGAAATGTATGTAAAAATACAATTAAACTGTGTATATAAGAATACAATTACTTCTGTGGGAGTTTCTCTAACCGACAATCATCACGTAAGAGCTATTGTGCTGATACAACATTTTGCCTCACACTGCCAGGGTTGTCCTATACCTTTCCGAGGGTATAGAACCTGACTACTAAGTAGATCCAATAGTCTATGCTAAAAAACACTAAGAAATCATCTAAAAAGTATGACCCTTTTCTACCCATGATGGTTACATGGTTTATGGGGGCTGGGAGTTGTCTGAACTCTCCACCATATCGATGTTCAATACTACTCCCAAAATATGATACTAGCTCTTATGTTTAAAAACATACTTCTTTATGTGATTTCAGATAATTGCTCAAAAACCTGGCTCAAAGGCTATCTTGGAAATCAAAGTTTGCTCTCTTGCTTAATTGTGAAAGCGTTTACTCTTTTCTGAAGACTAGCTCAAAGGCTCTTTGGAAATCAAGGTTTCCTTTTCTTGTTTAGATGTGAAAACATTTTAACTCTTTTGGAATAAATAGTCCCCATATACTTTTGAAGGAATAAACTTCAATCTTTACTCTTTACTCTTTACTCATCTTAAACTTTAAGTCTTAAAACAAAGTTAAAACGTTTGGAAAGGACTTTTGGAAAACTCTAAGAACTTCTCTTGACTTGACTCTTACTTCTCTTAACTTTGATCTTAACTTTCCTTGAATTGGATTATGGATTCAAGGTTCATTATCTCATGTTTATGGATGATTTCATGATGTTTAGACGTACCTTAGAGTGTTGGAATCAACTAGAAAACATAGGTATGTTGCTAAGGAACTAGTACGGAAAGATGGGGGAGAAATGGGAAGAACTGGCGTCCCTGGCGCGGGGCGCCAGCTCTTGAAATTCAAAGAGTGACTTGGGGCTCGCTGACTGGCGCGGCGCCCCAGAGGTCAACATTCAAAGGCCCCTTCTTTGGGCTCTGAGAGGGGCGGCGCCCCAAGGCCCTACCCAGGTGAACCCCGTCTTTTGTTCTTTGTTTTTCATCTCTAAACCTCCTATTTCGACTTGGTTCTTTCCTCCAAACACTTAGAATTTACTATACCATCAATATATGAAAGATTCTAATCAAATTTACACCTAAAATCATGGATTTGGATCAAAGAACTTCTCAACAATTTCAACGAATCAAGAATTCAAAGGAACTTCAACAAACCCATCAAGAATTCAATTTCTAAACTTTCAAAGACTTAAATTCGCTGAAATAAGTCATGATTGGCGCGTGGGTGAACTAACCTGACACTATGTGATCTCACATACCTGTTAAGGATCACCTCTTGACGAAATCCACAATCAAACTTGAACGTTCTTGACGAATCTTGCCTTTTCTCCTTCTTTCTCCTCTTTTCTCCTTTCTCCAAGCCCTAGCGTAAATTTCCAATTTTCTAAACTTACTGAATTCTGATTTGACCCCCAATGAAACTCCTAAAATCGGATTAAAATAATTGGAAAAGGAAAAGACTAAAATACCCTTCAAAAATCTTGTTTAGACTTTCCTTAATTGAACAGCCCAACTTCAAATGGGCATATCTCACTCATACGAATTCAGAATCGCGCAAACTCGACGGCGTTGAAAATATTATTCCAAGATCTTTCCTACGATATTTGAAAATACACCTAAAGCATCCTGAGCTAGAAGTTATGGTCGTGTGAAGTTGACCAAAAACTCAACTTAACATACTTAACAAATTTTCCATATTTTTATACTCTTTCCAAAACTGACTATTTCTAATTCTTAACTTCTTCCTAGTTATTTCAATTTGCGAGATGTTACACCAGCAATGGTTCTCGAGTGCCAGTCCTGCCCAGGGTGAAGGCTCGGGGTGTGACAAAAAAGTAATTAATTTGCTATTTTATTGAACCTTCTCTGAATTATGCTAATCAAATCTAGCTAACTCCCAACTTATTGAGATGTATTTTCTTCTTAAAGTATGTGTTATGACATCGCCACTAGGTTATTATATGCAGTTATGAACAAATAAATTAAACTTTTATCTCTAGCAATCTCTGTTCATATACAACCTTTGTTGGTATTTCAAATATTCTTTACAAAATGTATAATTTTAACATAAAATTGACTTCTATTCCAACTACATAAATTCTAATCAAAACTAAAAATATTTGATATCTATTGTCAATTGCCTACTTGAAACTGCGTGTGTTGTGTCAAGTTGTTGAAACAAAATCTTCAATAGAGAAGAAGAAATGAAGAAGAATTATTGAAAGATGATGAAGAAGAAGGGGGAGCTTAGGGTTTTGAAGAAAATAATTAAACATTGCCCTTTAACAAAATAACAACACATTCATCCTACATGACGTCTTATATGAAAATTTTGTATCATATTTGATGTACTGCGTGTGTAATATGTCATGTAGGATACATGTGTCTACTTGTTAAATTTTATACAAGTTTAAGTGCCTACTTATGCACATCCAAAGTTGACGGGCATAAACATCAATTAAAATCAAGTTAAAGAGCGTATTTATGTATTATATCTTTGGTAAACATCTAATGATAATTCAAGTAGAAAACTCACACATATAATAATTCATATATGACACTTACAAAAAAGTAGTACTTCAAATATAGTTTTCACCAGTTTCTCTTCAAATTAAATTATGTATCGACAATGTAATTCAATAATATAACCTCTCAATTCAACTAAATAAATATGTTATAGAATGTAATTGTGTATTACTCTAATAGGGTTATGAAAAAATACGTTGATTAAACTGAACGACGCATTTGTTTTGGACATGTATACATTTTTCCAATTTATATATTTGTATCAACAATAATAACAGCAAAAAACTCAGTGGAGTTCTATAATTATAGTCTGGGAAATGTAAAATGTGTACAATCTTACTCTTACTTTTGTGGGGATGGAGAAGTTATTTTCGGTTAACACTTGATAATAATCTTCTTCTTTTGTTCAGGCTTGAGAACGAGAATGATGTTTATATATATATATATATATATATATATATATAGTATGTAATTAGATATCATAAACCCTGAATACATAATAAAAATAGCTGCGATCGAAGCAACTAATCAAGACTTGGAAGACTTTGGTGTGCAGATAAAAGAATTACTAAGTTTAGGAGTAATAAGAAGATCTACCTCAAAACATAGATCAGCGGCATTTATGGTTAGAAATCATAGTGAGATAGTGCGAGGTAAAGCAAGAATGGTAATTAATTACAAAAGACTTAACGATAATACAAGAACAGATGCATATAAAATACCAGATAAATATGAATTAATTAATCGAATCCAAGGAAAAAGAGTATTTAGTAAATTCGATTGTAAGTCAGGATATTACTACCCCGTTCATCTCTTTCTTTTAACTTGTATTCTTAATAACTTCTTCTTTAACCCCACCCTGGAGATGGCCAGCAAGACGTCCTATAATTTCTGTGGACTTTTTAAGGCCGTATAAATTAACCTAGGAATTTACAGGTTAATCCATCGTTGTTATCAAGAAGTTAAAAGTCTAACCATATACTAAGGGTAGTTCTTTTTACCATAAACATATTAGTATTGGAATACAAAATACAAACATAATTTACATTATTGATTTTAGGGAAAATACAGGAAAGACATAAGAGACTTACATGATTTAGACGGAGAGAGGTTTCCCTTTCGGGAACCCCGACTGACTCTTACACGCTAAAATACAAACTTTGGTACAGTCTTAATATTACAAGAGGTTTAGAGGTCTTTGGTTTTGGTGATGGAGAGGATTTTTTTAAACATTGGCAAGGGGAATATGTTGTGTTTTTCTGGTTTTTCTTTCTTACTCCATTGAGTGTGAAGTAGTGTCTTTTTATAGGGATGAGTGACTCAACATGGAAATATACTAATGACCTAACGTGGCCGATGCACAAATATAGTGGGATAAAAAGTAGTGGCCTTAAATTGGCCGACGCTTTTGGAGATAAGATCAAATAATTCATGTCGGGTACACATTGGGCCCCATCGTCACATGCATTATTGTCACTTATTGACACGGACTTTGACGCGTGCTTATCAGTTTTTTTCTCCTTAGAGGATAGTGATAAAGTAAGCACTCACACGACAAATGTGGGCATCCCCACATGGCACACTTTTATTCCTAAGTTATTTTATTTTCTTTGTCTTGTTTTGTCTTCTTGCTCTTGTCGTCTTCAGGTGTCAAGGTTGTGCAAAGCTACCGAATCAAAGCTCATTCCGGAATCATCATCTTCATGAGGATCTTGAGCATCTTTATAATATGAATGTTCCCCATAGTCATCTTCTCCGGAACTTAGGGATCTGGTTTCATTATTAGTTGTGCTGTCTCTTCTGGAGCTTGTATTTATACGTTTTGGATATGTGGTTATACGTTTTGTGTCTGGTACCAGTCTATCTTCATTTGGATCTGGATTTTGTGTAGTAATGACATGTTTATCTTGTCCTTTTTGAAAAAACTTTTCTAGAGTCTTTTTTATTATGCTCTTTATTTTTTCATTTTTTTTCTTTTTATGGAGCATAGTTTTCTTTGTTATTGTCTCCACCTGAGTAAATGATCTTGGTAACCTTCGTCTTGATGAAGCACCTTCATCTTCACTTTTTGGCAAAGTGACAGTCATAAACGGGTTTGATGTGTCTTTACCGGCTACCGTTTGAACCGGACTAGTTGTATCTTTATTATCCGATACAGTGGATCTTTTTGCATTCATTGGGGAATGCACACCCTGCTCATCCATTTTATTTTGAGATGGAAAACTCGGTTCTGTGTGATTCTTCTGAATGGGTCTTTACCTTTGAACGACTTTACCTGCTCCACTAGTTTAGTATTTTCTTGGAGTAAAGCTTCTACCTTTGCATTTAATCTCTTGAAGGCCTCGGTCATTGAAGAGCAATGGTCGCAGAAAATTATTTTATCTGTGTCTTTTTGGATATTATATTGTGGGGTCTGTTGCGGATTTTGTCTGAGGACTGGAGATATATAGTAATTTGGACCAAGTATTCCTCTTGCATAGTCTAATGCTTCAGTGAAATCATTAAAACCTTTAAAAAAGAGGAGTTTTAACTCCGTTTATAGAGTCTAGTACTTCTATCCAAGTTTGAAAAATACTATTAGTCCTACCATGTATTACCACATAATATTTAAATTTGTTCTCTCTTCTTTTATCTGTAAAGTATTAACATAATGCATTTAATGAGGCTATACAATATTTATTGTCTTTCTTATTATAGGCCATCCATAAATTGTCTGCTAAACATTTCTGAGGTTTATCTAACACACACTCCGGCAGTTCTCTAAAAGATAAATTTGAATTTGGGTAACATATTAAATTATGCTTACCGAAAAACATACGATCCATCATTTCTATTGATGTTGTCTGAGGTCTAAACTTCATATTACTTAATAGAGTCTGAGCGTACGTGTCTGCTGCTGAGGCTACTCCTTTGCCTTTGTCTATTGAACCCGTTGGTCTCATGCTGAAAAAAAATGTATAGTTAAGTCATCTTTATATTTAGTCTACTTAGTTGGTCAACTAGACTGTTATCTTTTTCTTTTATATATTCAAATATAACATTTGGGTAGATAGATATAGTATCCATAAAATTTAACCATATTCTTTTGCTACTAACCTTTTGGTGTATCTTTTGATGGAATTTAACTATGGCTTCGCAGTCAGTCCTTACTAATATTTCATTTTTATTTAACACATATAACTTAAAACTATTGAGGCCATATATTATTGCTAAAAGTTCTGCATCTATACTACTCATATTTCCTTTTTCCTTATATTTTCTGCTTTGATAAGCACAAATCCTTTCTTCTGTCTTATCACTATATTTATTTGGTCTGGCTTTTAATGCAGCTCCCCATCCTTGGAAACTGCCATCTGTCTCAATTATTAAATAATCTGTTTCTAGTGGTATACTTAGTTCTGGAATATTTTTAACCTTTTCTTTAATCTGTTGTACTAATTTAATGTCCTCAGTGTTGAAATGCTTTTGTCCTTTGCTACCTGTTTTTGAGTATAATGGTCCTGCTAGTCGTCCTAAATCCTTAATAAATTTCTAGCGTAATTTACCAATCCTAGGAATTTTTGTAAATCTTTTGTATTATCTAATTTATCGGGCATATCTAATACTTTTGTTGCTATGTGTGGTTGTAATTTAATTTTTCCTTCTCCTAATGTTACTCCTAGAAAATTTATATAGTCTTTGCATAATTCCATTTTCTTTTTACTTACTATTATTCCATTTTTCACGAATAATCTAAACACGGTCTGTAGATGTCCTAAATGATCTTTGATATCTTTGCTAAAGACTAAAATATCATCTACATATACTAGGACAAACCTTTTATATTCTCCAAAAATAGTATCCATTTTTCTTTGAAAAATAGGCGGGGCAGTTTTTAGGCCAAATGGCATAGCTAGCCATTCAAAATGTCCCTCAGGGCAAGTGAATGTTGTCCATTCTATTCTTTCTTCATGCATTCTGACCTGCCAATAACCTGACTTACAATCGAATTTACTAAATACTCTTTTTCCTTGGATTCGATTAATTAATTCATATTTATCTGGTAGTTTATATGCATCTGTTCTTGTATTATCGTTAAGTCTTTTGTAATTAATTACCATTCTTGCTTTACTTCGCACTATCTCACTATGATTTCTAACCATAAATGCCGTTGATCTATGTTTTGAGGTAGATCATCTTATTACTCCTAAACTTAGTAATTCTTTTATCTGCACACCAAAGTCTTCCAAGTCTTGATTAGTTGCTTCGATCGCAGCTGTTTTTATTATGTATTCAGGGTTTATGATATCTAATTTACATACTATCTTATTATTTTTCCAATATTTTAAGTGTTTTTCCCCTATTATTTCCATTTCGTCTAATATTTTTACTATATTGTCTAAGTCTTTAGGGCTTCTAATTGTACCTATCTTGTCGATTCCTGTTTGAAAATTGTAGAATTCAGTTTCTACTTCTATTAGAGTATAATATTTTCCCTTATATCATATTATTCGTCTTCTTCGTATTGTTCTTTATGTCCTAGGTCTTTACAACATTGACTTTTATCTTTGCAATCTTGACAACATGTCTGTGAGCTATCATTAGCTGAGGTGTTTGGATAGATACCAACTTGTCTTCCTTTTGTTTCAATTTTGATAGTTTGTATTGGCGTATAAGTTAGATGTTTAAAAAATATTACCCCATCTCTTGTAATTAATGTTCCACCATTATTTTGTATCATAAATTTTAATCCTAATACAAAATCTACATTTATATTAAGGTCTCTTACCCATATTCTATCAAGAATGTACATTGGTTTATAAAATTCATTACATGTATTGACGAAACTTACCCGCGTCTTCCCTATATAATGTTGGTATGTATTATATGTTCCATCCATTTGCATTGCTGCAATAGGCTTATCTAAGGTTCTTAATAATTTTTGTGGTAAGATCTTTTTGTTTATGATACTACCTATGCATCATGTATCTACTAATGCTAAGGTTTCTAATTCAATATCTTGTATTTTAAGTCTTGCCAGTACTTTAATAGTAGTGAATTTTTTGTCTTCATTACATATTAAATTCTCATAATGATTTATCATAGTTTCTATATTCATTAATTCTGCTTCTTGGGCAGATGTTTTTCCCATCCCCCATTCTTCTGTTCTTTGTACTGATTCTGTTATATTTTCTTTGAGCTTTTGTTTTCCTTTTTCTAATAACATTACCTTCTGTTCTAAGTCATTCATCCTACTTTCTAATGTTATTATTCGTAAGTTTATTGTATTATTACTTATATCTTTATTGTCACTCCCGTCTTTTACCTTTATTTTTAACAAGGTTTCTATGCATGTGATACACCCTTCAGCATAGCAAAACTTACATTTCGCCCTTTTTTCTTTGCTGGGATACCATCTACATAGAATACATTGGTTACTATCTATTTCTTTATTTCTTTCAAACTCATGAGTACATTCTTGTGAAATATTCATCATTGTACTTATTTGTAATTCGTCTAAGTTTATGTTTTTCAGTTCTAGTCCTATTTCATTTATTAGTTCTTCATTATCTGACTCAGACTCATCAAACCGGGTTTTCTCGTCTAGTTCTACACTTACTATTGAATATATACTCTCATTGTCTGACATATATTCGTCTACATTAATCAATGTCTCTTGAAAATCTTCTATCAACTGAGAGTTTCTGGTTCTACTGTTATTTCTTTTAAGACATACATTTGCTAAGTGTTCTATACTTCCACATGTGAAGCATTCTAGCTTATTTTTATAGTTCCTATCGTTTCTATATTTTCTAACATGTCTATCTTTATTTAAATATGGTTTCTTAGCGGAAGATCTTCTTAGATAGTATCTTCTATTATATTGTTGATTATAGAAGGGTCGACGTTTCTTGTATCTTTTCTTCGAATTACTTTGTTCTTTATCGTAACTTTGGGTTGTATATATAACATTTTTACAAAAACCCATTTCATTCTGCTTTAGTTGTTTTTGTATCTGTATATTTGTATATTTTCTGTTAATATTTCCATTATATGTTGTACTTTGTGTCCTATAGACCATTTACCATTTGGGTTTTGTACTACTTCGTCCCTTTTATACCATCTTTCTTCTATTTCTCTACCTAGGGCTCCTGGTAATTTGTTAAATAACTTTTTCCCTAATTCTTCATCAAAGGAATTTCCTCTGATTGTGCAATAATAGTAATAATCTTTTAGAAAGTTCTTTATGTGGAACCAACTTGTAATGCTTAACTGCTCCAATTTTATTAAAGCAGTTCTTTGTAATACCACTAAACCACTATTTGGGTCTTCTCCTGTAATTAGGCTATGTATTTTATTTGTAAAATTATATGGGTTTGTTCCCATATTTACCAATGCTTGGAATTCTTGTGGGACGTTAGATTTATATGCTTCCCATAAGGCTTTTCCAGATTCTCCTAGAAAAGTCTCCATATATTTATACATGGTTTCTGCGTCTGCATCTTGGTATGTTTTTATATAGTCTGCTACTACTATTCCTTTCCATAAATCTACTACCGCATTCCACATTTGTGGATCATGTGCCGCTATGTTTAATATTTTTCCTTTACTTCCTCCTTCTTGTAATCTAATAGGTTCTTCTATAGTCATTCTCCTACCCATTGGTCTTACATTTTCTGTTACTGTGTCTGGATTTACCCTAAATACTCTTCTTCTTGGTACATTTTCTGTGCTTGTATCTATCGTATGTGGTTGGGCAGTTCGTTGGAATGGACTAGCACTCGAACTAGTGGATTCCGTAAGTTCTTTTTGACTTATTATAGAAATTCTCTGGGTTTCATCGTCGCTAACATATATGTTGTCTATCATTTTTTCAAGGTTTTCTAATTTTACTTGTTTATTATAGTCTTCTCTGTATCCGAGATTATCTATTCTAAATTCGCATATTTTAAAGTGTCTTTCTACCTCGGTTATACCCATATTTCTAGTTTTTTTACACTGCGTTACACGTGAATACCAATTCCAAAAATATATGTTATAGTAAATAATACTTCTTATTTAAGCGAAGATTTAAATAATAAGCTTAGCAAAAAATAATATTGTGGATTCTTTTGTGAATGTTCAGTGTGCATCAACAGTGTTATTACAAGTCATATGAACTTTTCTTCGTCTAAAATACTAAAATATTAAGAAATAGTAAATAAGTAAAACAAAAGGGCAATGTTTATATAGTAATAACTATTTTGAAGCAAAATTCTTGAGAGTCTAAATCACATCAATAATGCTGATAAATAAAGTCATTCATTTGTCTTGAGCATAAAAAAAATCGTGACAATCTCTAAATTATATTCTGAAGCATATGTCTATATCACAAGAGAAATTGTTAAAAAGATAAATGAATTTAGACTACATCATTTGGAGCGTTACATACTATGTATATATTAAGCAAAAAAATAATTATTATATCCTCAAAATTATTTTTTTCCTCAAGTACTCGAGGTTATGGAATATACCCTCTTAGGATAGAATGACTTACTTCATCAGAATAGTGGTACCTCATATTCCGCTAAACTTCGAACTCACTCAATGACAATAAATCAAACAAAAAATTTGTAGTAGATTAAAAAAAATTGTGGTTGAAACTGAGAGGAAACCCCTCTATTTATAGTCAACAAAGGGTAGTAAGAACAAATGTTTTTGTGTCAAACGTGAAAAGTCATGACCTTTTCAAGAAGTCACAAATCTTTGGAAAAGTCACAACTCTTTGGAAAAGCCACAACTCATCGAAAAATCACAACCCTTCGAAAAAAGTCACAACTTATCGGAAAAGTCACAACTTATCGGAAAAGTCACAACTTATCGGAAAAGTCACAACTTATCGGAAAAGTCACAACTCATCGAAAAAGTCACAACCTAAGTTAGGGATATTATAGTAATTTAATATTCAAGTTAGGAGTTCATGCTTTTAAAGTAACTAGTTTTTTGACACGTGCGTTGCACGTGATTACCAATTCCAAAAATATATGTTATAGTAAATAGTATTGCTTATTTAAGCGAAGATTTGAATACTAAGCTTAGCAAAAATTAATATTGTAGTTCTTTTTTAAATGTTCAACGTGAATCGTCATATATATTTCTTATTCACGCAAACCTATGAAGATGGTCAATGAATTTTTTTTTTAGCTAAATGTAATAATGTATATATTTATTTCAATTTGATGAGGTTAATCATGTAATTAGTCTTATCTCACTAATATTACCTTATAGACAATATTTGCTTTGTATTTTTCTTGTCTTCTAACCAGATGTGATGTGCATGTATCTTCCACATTAAATTGTTTAGATGTCATATGAACAAGTGAAGAGAACAACTACATTTTATATTTTCACATTGGTTCTGAGTTTTTTTTTAAAAAAAAACTCGGAACATTTTAAAATAATATATTTTAAAGTTACAAGATCTTGTTAACTTGATAATACATTTGTGACATATATAATACTTTAATTTAAATATAAATACCTACCCAAATATAAATATATATTTGCATTAATAAAAATATTTATCTCATAAAAATAACTATTAAATAAATAAGAAAAATTAAATTAATACAAACTTCAACTGGCATTATTACAGGTGATATGAACTTTTCTTCGTCTAAAATACTGAAGTATTAAGAAATAATAAATAAGTAAAACAAAAGGGCAATATTTATATAGCACCATTTTGAAGCAAACTTCATGAGAGTCTAAATCACATAAGTAGCATTGACTAATAAAGTCATTATTTTGTTTTGAGCATCAAAACCAAATCGTGACAATTCTCTAAATTTTGGAAAAGATATTCAGAAGCATATATCTACATCACAAGAGAAATGTTAACAAAAACAAATGAATTTAGACTACATTATGTGAACTTCATATATTGGAACATTACATACTAATGTACACATTAAGAAAAAAAATAATTATTATATCATCAAAATTAGTTTCCTCAAGTACTCGAGGTTATGGAATATACCCTCTTAGGATAGAACGACTTACTTCATCAGAATAGTGGTACCTCATATCCGCTAAATTCCAAACATACTCAACGACAATAAATTACACAAAAAAAATGAAAATGCAAGAAGAAGAAGAGTAGAAGATTAAAGAAAATTGTGGTTGAAAAATGAGAGAAAGCCCCTCTATTTATAGTCAACAAAGGGTAGTATGAACAAATATTTTTTGTGTCTTATCTGAAAAGTCATGACCTTTTTGAGAAGTCACAACCCTTTGGAAAAGTCACAACTTATTCAAAAAGTCACAACTCTTTCGAAAAGTCACAACTTATTAAAAAAGTCAAAACTCTTTGGAAAAGTCACAACTCATCGAAAAAATCACAACCCTTTGAAAAAAGTCACAATTTATTGAAAAAGTCACAACTCATCGAAAAAGTCACAACCTAAGTTAGGGAGATTATAGTAATTTAACATTCAAGTTAGGAGTTCATGTTTTTAAAGTAATATATATATATATATAGATATATATATATATATATATATATACCAGTTTGACCCTAAAAGATATTCATTCTTTTCTGAATTTTTTTTCACTTTATTTAGAAACCAGTGTTTGATTATTAGAATATTAAATTTAATGTATAGTTGTATTTTAAATTAGGAAAACAAACTTATAATCTATTTTCCAACTCACAATTCACTTTTTGAAGTTAAATTTAAATATGATATTCAAGCATAAATATTATTCTAAATTTACTTTACCATCTGTTTAATCTAATACAAATCTATTTTTTGCAACTCCAACTCAAAATTCAATGAAAATATTTGAAATCTATGGGCAAATACTACTTAATTTCCTATGTATAACATATATTGCTACATATTATTTTTTTCTGAATAAACATAATCATTTTCTTGCTTCCTTAATAAAAGAAAAAGAAATGATCCTTTATTTTCTTGCTCCATTTCTGAAGGAAGAAAAGAAAATAAATGAAACTTTCCCAAAAATGAGTAACAAAGAAGAGTTAACTGTTTCAACCGTTTAATTTTATATGTCGTCCACCAATGCCACTTGCTTGTCATGCATATTCCACAACAACACATGCCCTTACAATCTCTCAATGTAATTGTCACGACCCGAGTCTACATCCTGGACGTGGCCGGCACTCGAAAACCATTGATGGTCCCCAAACGAACTCTCATCCTTGCTGACTACAAGCGGAAGACTAACTCAAGCATACAAAGATTAAAAAACTGAATAAAATTTCGTGCAACTTAAATACAAAGCTTTAACTCAGAAGAAAACTTTGAATAATATAATATATTCAACTCGCCCCAAAATAGGCAACTTAAGTCTTTAAAACATTTAATAAATAAATGAACAGACTTCTAAAAGTCTACTATCTATCTATGAAGCCTCTAACTGAAAAAGATGGAAATCGGGACAAGACTCACGACATCCTGACAAAACTGAAAAGTAAATGAAATCCTCAGGAAGCAAGGAGGCTCACCATAGCTAACTCGAACTCTATGTGGTATCAACGAAACTCCTGTTGATGACCCTAAATACCTGTATCTGCATCATGAAACGATGCAGGCTAAATGGATCAGTACGTGGAATATACGAGCATGTAAGGGGAATTCTAAAGCATAAACATAAGCTTGAACTTAATAAAAAGGAAACATACTTACCTCTTCTCAACTCACTCAACTAAACTCAACTCAAGAATAAGATACTCAACTTAAAGATTAGATACTCAACAAAAATATTAGATACTCAACTCAATGATATGATACTCAACCCAAAGGTACTCAACTCAAGATACTCAACTCATGATACTCAAGGATAAAACAATAGTAAAAGATGCAATATATGTCACGCCCCGAGACTACCCCCGAGACGCGGACACGGGACCTAGGACCACAAGTGATCCCAAGCTAACCCTGCTAGCATGATCATGAGCATACTAAAGATAATAAACTGATGTGGAAGATAAATCATAAATAAATGAAAAGATGGGGAAAACCCATATACTATAACTGAGATATTTGAAAACTGATGAGTTTAATACAAAGAAGTTATTAACTCAAAACTAAGCTGAATCTATCTATGTCTGAAATAAGCCTCT